>UCOJ01000386.1:0-113904 GCA_900474305.1 Cecidostiba fungosa
TTCTTGTTTCTATATCAGATGTAGTATTGTTGATTGTAATATTTCCTGCTAATACTGTTGACTGCAAAGAGTTCCATGACTCCTCCTCACCAAAAGTTCTATGATTTATGTCACTGCCGGTGATAATGCTACTGTTTCTTTGTAGATCCATTTTTGCAACTGCACAGCTCTTTATTAGCACATATGCATATATATATTTTAGTAACAATAACGCAATTAAAAAGTTTATAAACGCTAGTTATTACCTTATTTTTAGTAGGTTTCGATCAAAAGGCTGAACGCCAAGACTGTTTCGATAAGCACAAGCTGGAACGTATATACATACCTATGTATGTTATGTACAGTGCGAGCTCCTAAATGTCTTTGAAAGGTCGATGTGTTTATTAGTACACAACTGATGTAAACATGTTTCAATTTCAAATATCCCTGTAGAATGTCTAAGCCACGTTGATTGGTTGAAACTTTCTACCTTCCTAACCTCATAAATGTATTCAATAACGTATATGAAAAATAAATACAATGTATTCGTTCATTACACATCGATGCGGTATTCCGAGGTTCTTTTAATAATAATTTATGTTAACTAACTTTTATATTTGTTTAATTTCTCCTAATTTTGGCAAACAATGAGAAATATAAGATTAGGACGCGAGGTGAATTATAAGTCGCAGGTCACGTGCCTTTTCGCGCGAATATTCAAATAAGCAATGTGTTTTGTAATATGTAGGTACATGCACTATTTTCGCGGCTTCTTTAGCCTTAAAATTGAACCCAAAGTGCTTTTTTCTTTTCTTGGCAAAATACACGATGTGCACACTTGGTCTAAAAAAAGCCCACTACACGTGAATTCTTAAAATACGAGTATTATAAGCGAATTTCGTAGCTATAAAAGTAGCTTTTACATAGCTTTTGAGCGTCTATAATATACTGACACTGAAAGAAAACTGAAAGATAGAGTTAGATCCATTTTTTAAGTTTTTGACAATTAGGAATTTCAAAGGAATGATATAATGAGTCATAGTTTTCTACTAAAAATATCAAAAATATTTTTATTTACATTATAATACATATATAGAAGTATTATATACACAATTTATAATTAATGCGAGGCAATATTATAGAAAAGGTATCCATTTAGGTGGCATCCGCCCTAGTACATTTTTGTCTGTTGCTTGATCCAATAAGCAGAGAACCTGTCAAACAAACATTTATAAAAATTATATAAACTTTACTTATCACAATATTGTTTTTGAAAAATAGTAGAAATCCCAAAACAAACCTGTTCTTCGGGTGTGAGAGGAGCTTGGTTTATAAATGATCTGGCTGTGAAATGATGAAGCTCAGTACCATTCACAGTATGTTTGTACAAGGCAAAATATTTGTTCTTCTGAACATCGCTACCTTTGTGCATGCACAATAATTCATCTAGCGTAACGTCAGAGGGCTTGGCGCCGTTTAATTTCCATCTTACGATTTCAATTTTTTTCTCTGTTAACCACGTTGTGTCTGTAATTTTCAGATATTTTAAATTAGTTTATATAAATTTAACATCATACCGAATAAACAAAGACTCGTACTTTTGTTGCTTCCCACACATATTTTATCTAACGTTTTATCCCAATTCAGTGGTTCGTTTAAATAAGCGTGAAGACAAGTTAGAATCAAGTTTTTGTCCTTGCTCAGAGAATCGAGTACACAGCTCATTGTGGATCCAAGCAAATCTTTTTCTCCAAAAGGCCTTAAGAGTCCCAGAATCTGCGTGGTCAGTCTGAATGGCACAAGCTCAGGAATAGGCTGCTCAACCCCTGCACCAAAAGCTACCCTAAAATCTAGACCAAAACATTTGCCTGTTTTCTTTTCGATGAGAATTTTTTCTAAACGCCGGTCGCCTACACCCATGAGCCAGTGAACAGCGCACATGGTGGCGTAGTTTCTTATAAAATTCTGTCGTAGCTGAAAAATAAAGTTTTTTATGTGATATTTTTTAAGCGATTTCCGATAAATAAAGTTACTAATTGACAACTCACTTCGAAGAAACCCTCCGATGATTGACTCAGCTGTATGAAGGTTTTTCTTAAAAGATCCCAGCTGAAGCTGCCTGAGAGCTCATCCATCTTCGCCACTACATCTTTCGCCCCGTATTTTAGTAAAGCTAATTCGCGAATTTCACTTTTTGAAGATGTTACATCGATAGCGGCTTCTTCTATCCAATTTTCATACTTTGTTGCTGCTCTGTATAGGTCTGACTTGTTTGGTGTCCAAAGCGTTATGAATTCCTTCAATGACTTTGATTCACTGATCCATTGAACGAAGCCCATTGATTTTGAAAGAGGAACGACGTTGTAGGTATATATAGATAAGTTTCTTTTTTTACATTTGATATTATTAAACATAGTTTCATTTGTCAGTTTAAAAATCCTCTGCATCCTCTGATCGCATCGTAAGTCTGCTCCAATTTTGACGAGGAATTCATAACTCTGTGCATTCGTTCCGAGAAGGCTGATTTTCAGGTATCCATTGATGACTTCAACTAAACCTTCTATCCTCAGAATCTTAGCGTGAGATTGCGTTAGTGGTTTTTTGTCGCCAATGTACTGACCTGGAACCTCCATACCTATATCTTCGCCTGCAAAGTCCCTCAGATATGGGCTATAATTAGCAAGTTGTGAGGATTTTATTGACTTTTGATTTCTGAGCCTTGCCGTCATAGCTATATCCAAGTCGGCACAGAGCTTCTGGATTCGCCCTTCGACCGTTTCATTGTTCGATATGTTTTTAAGTTTCTTGATAACATTGCAGTATTTCGCAAAAACCTCCTTGTACACAGGACCTGTCAGATGAACATCTAAGTTCGACGTTTCGGAGATCTGCAATAAATAATATTATTAATAGCAAACGAGGTTATGAAAAGAGTATTCCAAAAAAAAACTATATTACCTTCTCAACGAAAGAATCAAGAGCCTTGGAAAATATCTCGCGATCGTTCGCTAAAGAAAGCAGTGATATCAAATTGTGTCGTAGATATTGTTCTGGTTGGCATATATATTCCATAGCTTTGAAAAAAGTTTCTATTTTTATTTCTGAGAATAACGTCTTGTATATATTATCTATCGTTGAATTGTTTCGCAGATTCGGATAGTCTTGACATATTCTTCTAAAATCGTAAATAATTACACTCGGGTATTCTTTCGCTAATCTCTCGACGATCGGTAAAGCAATCGGCATAAGCGAAATAGTCAGACACGATTGAATTTGCTCCTGCAAAGATATATAAATTAAAGTGGATGTATAAAATTAAGTAATCCAGTATTTTTAAAGAAGATATATATATACGGTCAAATAAAAAAAAATGCAATTTTACCTGCCACGGCAAAAACAACCAGGTAGGCACAGCTTTGCATTTTTCGATGAATGCATCAAATGTAAGCTCGCTACTTGTATACAACGAGGTCCTTAACAGACAGGGAAAATATCTAGCAGCTTTCGTTGATCCTAAGCTCATACCTGTCAGAACAGCAGAAACAAGTTCTTCTCGCAGATAAGCATTGCGATCGCCAGTCTCATCAATTAATCCACAGCAGTATTCTATGAATTTCGTGTAACTTTCTACCATTTCTTTGTTACTTCCTTCTTCACAGACATTCTTTAGTATCTTCCATCTATACTCCAAAACCTTCTTCCAAATTTGATCGGCTTCCTCTACATCAAGAATACTTCTAACGAATTGGTCCTCCATCACAAGCTGGACGCAATGCACGCTACTCGAAATGGTCGAGAGAAGTTTAGAGGTAACGTCGAAGATATGTCGCTTTGCCTCGATTCTCGTCGACAGATCAAAGCTTTCTGTTTTTATAACAGCGTCAGCCAGTTGCCAGGCGTTCAAGAAGTAATTGGTCTTGCTTGGTGGATTATTTTCGCTTTCACCACACATGAATTTGTAGCGAGAGGCTGTCAGGTCGAACTTGGCACGTAATTTTGCATAGTGGACGTCGGTCTTATCGAACTGATTAAGGATGCGCTCGATACGCATAGTATGCTTATGAGCTAAGGGTCTGTTACGATTCGCAATTGCCAATTCGCTGATTTTCAAACGCTCGCTCAGACTTGCCGATAATATATCGATTAATACTCTAAAAGATAAAATAATAAAATATTATATATTATAAATTGATCATTATATAAAATAGACTACACAATATAAAACACTAACCCAGAATCAACGTCTATATCCTTTAACTTATCAATCAGTACATTAGCAAATGCTAATCTAAACCCTGCAGCTTGATTTGCAATCAGAAGACCATCTTCCTCACTCAACGGCGTTTTATCCCAGTAATTCATCAGTTCTTTTGCAGCTCCGACAAGATCCTTTGACCTCAGCGTGATTAAATATGTCTCCAACTCACGAATCTTCTTAAGCTTCATCACTTGTTGAATCGAGTGGATCGATTGCTCGCAGATGTACTCGGGGCATTCTTGTAAGCAACGGCGAGCCGTTATTTCCGAATCCTCTTTTCCGGAACACAGATAAAACATGCATAGCTCGTCGCCATAGCGTTTTGTAATTTGAGTTCCATGGGAGTCGATCCACGAGTCCAGATGATCGATAAAATTTATTTCCGAGGATCGACCTGTCGCGATATCTTCGAGTCTTTTTTGCAGCTGTCCCTGTTATATATAATATTTTTAACGTTATATTTTAAAAGTAGTGGATAGCTTTGAACATTTGAAAAAAGTGCAATAATCTTACTGTTATTATCCATGGGAGTAAATCGTCCTTTTTCGGATTTTGCCATATGGAGTTGTAATCTTTGTTTAAGATAGACTCTAATTTTTTGTTGATCTCTGTCCAAGATGAAAGCTCGCCGAAACACTGCAACAAACCAAAGCACTCAATAAATTAAAAATATCGTTTTGTATATCGAATGATCGATTTATTTAAAAACATGTAAGCGTATAAATTATGTCATCAGCTTTATACAAGTTTAATCCTGTAATAGATACACACGTGACTCCACACACATCTCGCCTGTCGTTGCTCAACTTGTCGCAATCCATTAAAAATACGCGACTGTTCAAAAACGAACGTCTCTTTTCTGCTCCAAAAACGGAACCGAAGTATCGCGTGTCAAAATTCGAATCCGGCCGCTCACGCCGTTGGTCCTCTACCTAACTTAACCTTATCGAGAAAATTTTCCGAAGCATTGCCATCACAGATCCGCTGCCTGACTGCCATCAGTTGTGCTCGACGAGCAGGCGCTTTGGTCTCGACTCCTATACTTATGCGAACGATTGCTGAATGAAAATTAAAGAAATGTCAAATGACCGTCGACACTGCCAGTGATTAATGTTTTGGCCGAACGAACGACGCGTTCCTACCAAGTCCTGCGACCCCGCTCATTGACGACAATCAGTATTTTTCATGTTTTGAGAATTCTAACCTACAATTGTTCCAGTTTCTCGCCCTGAATAAACGTCCCAGGTATGTGTTTTAGGACTTACGTCATACTTAGATATTGTTCTTTTAACGAGTCTTGATTGTTTATGCAATATTTTTTTAGCAGACTATTTCAACAATGGGAAACACAGTGTCATCAGCATCTCCGATGCTTCCAAGTGATCATCCTCCAATAAATAAGCATCAATACGCAGAAGGCAAACAGCCTCCTCCAGAATGTCCGGTTCATCACCAAAGTGCTAGTCCACCAGTTCAGAAAAAGAGTGAATGTCCTGTTCAGCATGATGACATCTCAGATTTGAATCCACTGAACATGATGCCTAAAGAGAATCAAAATCCAGCACCCGACCAGCCTTTCGAACTGTCGAAAGAGAGGCAAGTTTCCTCCATCCCAAAAGCCAGTGAGGAAGGCGGATTCTGGGTCTACCCATCACCACAGATGTTCTGGAATGCCATGCTTCGTAAAGGTTGGCGATGGAAAGATGAAGATATTTCGCAGAAGGATATGGATGACATTATCAAGATTCACAATGCCAATAATGAGCAAGCTTGGCGAGAAGTGCTGAAGTGGGAAGCACTGCACGCGTTTGAATGTACCGATCCAAAACTTAAGAGTTTTGGTGGCAAAGCTAAAGATTATTCACCACGTGCCAGGATCCGCTATTGGCTTGGGTATGGTTTACCATTTGACAGACACGATTGGATTGTAGATAGATGTGGTAAAAATGTCAGATATGTCATAGATTATTATGATGGCGGAGATGTAGATGAAAATCACAAGTTTGCACTGCTTGATGTCAGACCTGCTATGGATTCTTTTGAAAATCTGTGGGATCGCATGAAAGTCACATGGTGGAGATGGCGATACGAAGGCAAAGAGAATCATGCTTAAAGCATCTAGGTTACATTTTGTAGATATATACATATAAAAAATACTAATTTGCAATGTAATTCATTCATGATTGAAGAAGTTGTTTTTATGCATTTGCAAGTTGCATAATCATGTGAAATCATAATTTTATTGTATTTTAACAGTTTTGACTTGACTACTTTGTACAATACACTTCAAAAAAATATCACATTAACTGACATTAAACAAAATTGTATGTAAGTAAAGCAATATTCTATTTGCAAAATTTCACAATAAATGTACAGTTATAAAATTAATCACTGTGTGCATTTTCTTTAACAACCCTGACTTCACTTACCCGAAATTTCATTTTTCTTAAAAAAAAAAAATATATATATATAATATATACATATATTACAATTTTTTCTTACCCGAAGTAAACCGTCCACGCAGTGATCTTTGTAAGTTCCTTCGAGAATTTCGCATGCCATCTCGTACTCAACCTTTGCCGGAATCCATTCGCCTTCCGCTTCTTTTATACAACCTTGATGCAAGTGCTCCAGACCAGCGGGTAGAATCCAATTGCGAGATATGCACTCAACAACGTCGAATTCGCCAATTGATCGGTATAAGTTAGAGAGTTCGAGATTATGATGCAACGGCTGAACGATAGCGCTCGCAAACATACTTTGCGTTTGGTAAGTATACTTTGACTTGTTGCGCTCTATTGAAACCATTTCCAATAAGAGTATACCTAACATAAATTAAATTTTAATTGTCAAGAGAATTTTAGATGTTTCGATATGAATATTCGCATATAAAAAAATTGAAACAAACCTAATGACTCATGACCCATAGCTTTGGCTAATCTTGTGACATCTTGAACATCGAAATCCGTACACTTTGTCTGCAATAAAAGCTGCATTGCAGTAGGAGCCAAGTCATTGGGCTCCTTCAGCACGTCCCGACAAAATACAGCCACCGTATTGATATATTCTCTGTGGAAGGCTTCATCTTCAATATTCTCAGCCATCTCAGCCATTGCGCAAATAATAGAGACTACGAGTTCATTAGCGAATTTCGAATCCTGGCGAACGAGATCGTCGAGGGTCACTACAATGTCGGACTGTGTGATCTCTACATCCGGATAACTGCCGATCCGATACCTGCGGTTTATTTTCGCGCTGTCTCTTTGTTCTACGGTTTCTTGTCTAACCCTTTCGTAGTAATTCTCAACTAACGAATGTGGCGAAGTAGAAGTTTGTATTTTTTGGTGCGACGTTTGAATTCTTGAAGGATCTGGCGCACGTTCGATTCTGATCGGTCCGTTGGGCCTGTAAAAAAAATTTTAAATTTGCAAGGCGCCACCTAACGGTTGAAATATGGAACTTTTTAAACTAAACAAATTATGTCATTACATAATGAATTCTAGTTAAACTATTTTAGTTATGCTTTTAATATAAAGAAAATAAATAACTAGCCGCGATTATATATATTATGTTGCCGTGAAATTAAACCCCCGAGTGCGCGTACTTTTAATCTGTAACATTATTTATTACAGCACATATTTTTTGAATTGGACTCACTTTGTCAAACGGTCAATCACATCCAAGCTCATAGCTAAAGTTCCAGCCGGTGTTTCCTGCAGTCTCTCATCCCTGTCTAGTCTCCTCATTCTGCTGCCTTGCTCGACGACGGCTCGCTCCAACATTCCGGTCAATGATGGCGCGAACAGCGGCGCTGACCTGATACTCCTCTTCCTTCTCCTTTCCCACCTCCTGGACGTCGCGACCTCATGGTCTTCGAACCAACACTCGACCAGCGGTGCAAAAAGAATCCGGTTGTCTACAGGTGAATGAGTCGTTAAGTCGAGCATCATCACGCAGAAGAACTGGGCGAAACTAGAGTGGATCTCTGGTGTATAGAGTTTGAGCAAATGGTAAAGACGATGTGGAGTGGAGGCGATATCTGCGAGACGCTCCTTCCAGAATGTCAACAGCAAGTCTTGGATCTCGTCGCTTGAATCGATCGTACCGTTAATCAGAACTTTACGGCTCAAAAGTAGTAGTGCGCTGGGTCTTGATTCAACCTCAACATCCCTGTAAAAGATTATTACTTACAGAATCCTGTTATTTTTTTATAAATTGAACAAACAAAAATAGGTTTTACATTCTATTGTCCTGATTAGTGCGCTTCTCATAAATATGCATGAAAAATGCGTAAGCCATCTTCTTATGTTCCAGCAAGGTCTCTTTTTTGGTGTAAACTTCGATCACCTGGGCATAGGGCAGCAGTTGGGGTTCCTCGAGAATGAAAGTAAGCCTATAGAGTATCCTGAAGCCGATATCGACACAAGGCAGAACTCGATCACGTAACAGTCCCGCAAGGTTCATTGAATTTAACATCGAAAATATTTCCTCGGTAGTAAGGTTCGTCATGGACTCCAGAAATATTTCAAAACACTCGGCTCGGCGTTCATCGTTTTCCAGCGGCACTGGGTCCCTGAATTGACGCAGCTCCTCGCGTGTGGATAAATTGGGACAACCGATGAAAGTGAGATAGAAATTACGAACGCAGATGTCCTTGCTTAAACTGAACATACAAAAACAAATCATTCTTAAATTTTGTTAACTAAAAATTATATTTCAATCTTCCAAAAATGTTCAATGAATATACCTTTGCATATCGACGAATAAATCCACAAGATCATCTTTGATCAAATCGTCCCTCTGCTCGTCTGATATAAACCTCATGATCCAACCCAAAGTCTCAAACGCTTGAGGCGCTGTAGGCTCCTGCCACTTGAACATCAATTTCCTCACGAGTGTGTGCACCTCGCGCTTCTTAATCAGGTTATCTCTGTCAATGTGATGTCTGAACAGCATCAGCACAATCTTGACCGCCAACTCTCCTTCTCTTGCAATGATTGCTTCCAGATTATTTGGTGTCCGCAACTGTTCCTCCCACATATTAACAAGACTTTCCAACATCTGCACGTTATAGAGACAGACTTTGTCATTATCATCCTTTGATCTATCGATCACTGCTTCAAAAAGCTTCTGAGCTATCGATACTTCCAACTCACTCTTCAGCTCATACTTACACTCTATGAAGATAAACAGAATGTTTCTAACGAGATAGTTCAGCGCGTTCTCTTTCAGATAATAAGTCACAGTTTTTGCTAGTTCCTCGAACAGCGATCTTAGGTAAGGGATAAAGATATTCCTAGCGTTGCTTACGATCCTCATTAGTAGGAGCCTGACGTTATCTTTACTGGTATTAAAGGCGTCTCTGAGGCAGAGGAGCCACAAGGGCAGGTCAGCATCGGCCAACTCGTCGCCTACATCTGGCAGTCGTGACATCGATTTAGACAGATGGATAATCGCACCGGTGATCATCGCAGCACACTCGTGCTCATTGAACTCGTCTTCTTCAAGACTTAAAGATTGTCTTCGGTCCGTTGGGTTATTACTCTTGTTAAAGTCGATATCTGTTGGATCGTATCGGCTGAAGTAGAAATCGAACGTCGGCTCGATTGGTATCTGCAGGTCTTCAGGGGTCCTGCGTATATTGATCGTTCTTTTCTTTGAGCATGGCAGTCCCGGTTGGAAATTGTACTTTCTCTCGCAATCGACAATCCGCTCCCAGAAGAGGATATTAGTTTCGGGTACTTCTCGGAATACAACCGCATGCCTTTCGTCATCCCCTTTAGAGCCGACCACTGCAATGCAGCAGTTTAACGCTGCGCAGTGAAGCAATCTTACGACATCTTTTTCCTCTGCAACGGTAGAACAAAAGCTGCGGACCTCGAGACTCTTGTCCAACAGCAATAGATCTACCGACTCTTTAGCTGGACTTGTTAGCCTACCAAACATTAGCTCGAAAATTCTGAAACTACCTATCTTGCTCACAAGGCTCTGTTTGCGCGTAGTCTGGTCTAACTCATTCAGCCCGTTGGTTAGTATATTAGCGAGTTCTGCGCGGGTATGCTCATAAAACTTGCCAACGACAGAAACCCGACAAGCCTCCAGCGATGGTAGTAAAAAAAATTCAAGGATATCCAGCCGTTCGTCTACGTTGAAGGTCGTCGTGTCTTGGAAGATCTGGTAGATGCTACCGAGCAGCTGGTATATACTGTCAGCGACAATGGAAGTGAAGTATGATTTAACATGTTCGGCTATACTTTCTTTTACGAAAAGCTTGCAGGCGCCGGCTGTGTATTTGATCAGGCCTTCGAAGACGATCCAGGACTTGGTTACCAATAGCATTTTCAGTAGAGACCTTAAACATTGAACAGCTCGAGATCGTTTGATCTCACTGGCTTGAAGGTCGCGTAGCCAAGTTTCCGTATTACCAGGTCTGAGGTTCCATAACACTAAAGTTAGATCAGGATTTTGTTTGTTGGTTTCGTCGGTCATGCAGATGAGAAAGCTCTCGATGATGATAGCTTTGCGCTCGAGGTCTTCGGCCTTGTTAAACTCTTCGAGGATCCAGCCGTACAATCCGCTGGGCGTACCATCCGCTGGCATAACATCCATAGGATTCAATTCTACAGCTATCGTATTGATGCTAAAGAACCTGTCGAGTCGACGGTCGTTTTCGCCAAGTAACGCCCGGTAATTATCGCAGTTCTTGATTACTTCATTAGCCAACTGATCGGATTGCTTTGTGTGATTACGTTGTGCAAAGTAGAGTAGATTTTCGATGAGAGCGAACAGCTTGTCTGGGGAGCTATGCAGCTTGGAATCGAGGATACGTAGACTAGTGGATGGGTTTTTTAACATGCATTGGAAGATCGGTACTTTTAGTGGCTCATAGAAATCTTCATGGTGATCCGCGGCTGAATCAGCGGAAGAGGCGAAGGATGGGTCGCTAGTGATTAGATCCACTACGCATTCGATAAGCTCTGGCTAAAAGATTGATTATCTGTCAGTATTTTAGCTTTGCAAAATATTTTATATATAAAGATATACTTGTGTAATTTACCTTGTATTCTAAAAGGAAAAATCGCAGAAGATCTTTTAAATACGTTGTAACGTTAGCTTCCGCTTTGGTATTCGCGTAACCGTTCATTTTCACAACTTTAAGACCTTCGAAAATGCTTAAAATTATCTTTTTCGAATAGTCTAGGGAAAGCTCATGCTAAGACATAATATTTGAATTAATAAATTATTCCTTGCATTATTAAAAACACATGTATGCAATAAAATAATATATACCTCTTTTTCAGGATTATAAAATTTGCAGTTCCTCAGGATTATCATACCATAGACAAAATCTCCAAGGGAATGGACGTCCTTTTTAAGACTAATAATTTCCGAAATGTTTACGAAATTTTTGCAGTCTTCAGTCTTTTCATTGAAGAAGTTCTTTTTTAATTCCGTTAAATAAGGTTCTGGTAGCTTATCCATCATCAAGCGAAACCAGCTTTCCAACACCTGCGGTGGGAAAGTTTGAAGTGATTTACTAGTCAGTCCAATATCACGAGGGCAAAGCGTGAAACGTGATATCAACAAGTTCAGATTGTTACTCCAAAGATTTTCCAAAATTTGCTCCAAAGCTTTCTCCTAAAAATGATCGATAATTGTGTTATTTTTGTTAAAACATGTATATTTGTAATAATTTGAGATACCTCAGTTACTAATACTACTGATGTGAAATCGATGATCCTTAATATGACTGTATTTAAGGAATTATTCAGCTCTTCAGCTTCTTTAAAACTACTGGTCGTTGTTTTTATAAAGTCTTTGATATCATTATCAATAAATTTTGATACAAATTTCGTGAAAAATTTAAAGAAAATACCTTTTCCTTCATCATCATTTTCAACTAGTAAAACACATTTCGGTGTTAAATATTTTTTTTTAAATATCCAAATGTAAAAATCTAAACTTCTTAGAAAACTTTGTATTGTATTGTTTACATTAATACTCTCAAAATCTTCATCTAAATTCTTAAGAGCTATTGCATTTACACAGCCAATGCCACAGGAACTAATGAAGTCTTTTACGTATTTATATCCGGTAACAAGTACACAGAGGTTCTCAAAAAGTTGCATGCTTTTCTCTCTACAATGTGCATTTAACACACCACACTGCAAAAAGAGCCACATAGTAGCACCTCGAAGAGTTTCACTTGGGAATTCTATGTGCCTTCTTCTATCAAAACTCTTTGCATTTAGTATACGGTGTGTTACTCCTATAACACTTTCTACATTATTAAGAGCACTGACAACTCTTATGTCATTGCACTTTTCTAAACATTTAACAAATGCATACAGGAATTCTAACCAGTATGTGTTTATTACGCTAATGCTTCCATCAAGAATTGTGTATAAATAATTGAATGCTATTACAGCAGCCAATCTTTTGTTGTTTGACTGATGAAGTGCAAAATTTATTATCCGATTGAAAAGATCACTGAAGTTTGTAGACTTGGAAGAATCATTTCCTGGCGATTGTTTTATCATCCAGCGAACAAATTCTTTCAAACAGATACCACAATAATCTCGTAAAGAAGGATTGATTTCTTGACTTAAACCATCAAACAATGAATTTATAAACTCTTGAGAAACTTTTGACTCTATCATTTGTTTCGAGCTCAGATAGTGAGTTAATTGAATTACTAATGGATGGTATAAATTCCATATTGTATCATCCATATCACACCCTAGCTTTAAAACTACATAAAATAGATTTTTAAAACAGTAATCAGTTATTTTTCTACCCAACATAAGGGCAACAAGGGTATGCAAAAATTCACATGCAGAAATTTTTTTTCTTCTGTTTTCAGTCTCTGTAAGATCAATGATCCTGGACATAAATTTATCAAAACTAATATCAAACTGTATATCAGTAAAATGGAGTTTGAATAATAGTAATTTTTTCTTGGTCCACAATGAATCAGTATCGATAGATTTTTCACTGATGACATTCATTAAAACTTTCTGGTCAAGTGTACTGTAGAGAGCAAGGATTTTTTTTTTAAGTGTTTCCAAACTTTTATCTTTTGCCGTACTTCTTAACACTTTTTTTCTTCTCGGTATTTCTTGAAGTAAATCTTCAAATTTTGGTTGCTTCGCAAAGTATGGCTCAATGTAAACTATTATATTTTTCCAAAATTCATTCAAGTATTCGTCCTTAAAACTATTATTCCATTTTTCTAATGTTTCTAATGTATAAAATGTTAACTGAATATTATTTTTCAAACCAATTTTGAAAGCGATTTCAAAGACAAAAATTGTTTCATCAATTATATCTCTGATGAAAAATAGTGGAGTGCTAAAGACTAAATATATACAAGATAATAGCAATTCATCCGAAAATCCACTTATTCGTTGTAGTACATCCAATAAATATTGCGAAATTAATTCGCACGTGTACTTATGAAAGTGAGTTTCATAATTGTACAGATCATCTAATTTTTTAAAAATAGCTTCAATTAGTTTGTAAAAACCGGAAACTATCGAATGCTTATAGGAACATTTTATAAAATACCTTAACATTCTTTCGACATGCACTTGAAGCAAGCTAACTTCTATTTCCTTAAATATATCTACATATAAATCAACAAGATTTATAAAATACCGAAAATGAGCTTCGTTATACGCTTTATGAGTTAGAGATACATCTGGTCGAAATTTATTTTGTTGAGACTTGACATTTAAATTTAAATTTTCAACGAAATTAAATAGAACTGAGACAATTTCTTTGAATATATTTTTGACTAACTTTTCATCGTCGTTGTGTATTTTTAACAGTTCATGCCAAAGTTGCAATGAGTCTTTGTAACAAACAGGATGCTCTGAAAGATTCTGAATTTCTTGCTGCAGCTCAACATCAATGAACAAAGGATGTGAACACGACCACAAAATTCGTTTATAAACTAGAAAATATAAATGACTTTCATGAAAACCATGCATAAAAAAAAAAGCTTTTTTTATAGAAATGATTACTTACACAAACGATCAAAATATTGTCGTTGAAAAACTTGTTCTAATTTGTAAATATTTTTAAAAGTAATTTTAAGTGCATTTATTGCATTACTTTTGTTCCTATCATCTAGTTCTGGAAATTTTTCAAATATGAAAACACTAAGTTTTACTGCAATATCAAGATGATGAGTTTTAAAGTTTGGTGTATAATTTGAAATTTGCGTGATAGCTTCTAAATAACATGGCAGCATTTGAATATTTTGATCATCATTTTTTCTGTAAAGATTTAAAAAATATAGATACTTTATTTAAATATTTATAGGTATTAATTTACACATAACGTAAAATCTTACTTTGCAGGAAAAGAAATTGTTCGATAGGTAATTTTTTGGAAGACTTCATTAATTTCTAAGGGTGAATACTTAGCGTATACAACAGAAAAATATCCAAAACCATATATCACTAAACTCAATTCATTGCATGTTAACTTCTCATTATTCAGTTTTGTTGAAAAATAATTTTTGAAATCCTAAAAACCAACACATTAAATCATTAGCATTGAAATAAATAAATGTCAGAAGTGAAAAAGTGTTATTACGAAAAAAGTATCTTCATCATATGTTTCCATTAGTTGCAAAGACATTATTTTGTAAAAAGCTTTTGTTGCATCTTCACCAATAATTGGATCACTGTTACATAAATATTGAAATATATTGTGCCACTTTTTGTAGTCTTTGAAAATATAAGATGAGAATTGCTGTATTTGACTAATCAGGACTAAAACTGCTTTATGTTTTATCTCTGAAGTATTATGGTGTTCGCATAACAAAGCAAAAATATAATATAATTTCATATAATAATCAGAGTTTGGATTTTCCTTGAAGGGTTTGAAATTCATCATCATGTCTGACAAACAATCTAAATAAATCTTTATGTATTGTTGTTCTTGCAATCTTCCAGAGAGTTTACACTGAAAATAATGTTGAAAATTAAATTGTTGATTCCAGAACTGAAAATTGTATTCTGTTTACCTGTTCATTTAATTCTATGAGCAGTTTTAAATAAATAGAGTCAGCTAAACTTTCCAAATTTTTTGTTTTTGGGCAATATCTGGCAATAGCACCAATAACAACAATTAATACTTTTACATCTACAAAGGAACAGAAAAATACAATACATATTTATTTATTTATTTACATACTATTTCATGAATTACTTTTAAATTAAATAAAGTAAATAATTTTATCATTGTAAAGTTTTACCTTTGTAAAGTTCAACAATTTCATCTAATGCCAAATCATAAGCATGAAAAAGCTGAATTAATAATTTAAAAGTTTCACTAGCTTCTATTTTAACATCCAAAGAAAAATGTTCTTTAATACAGCGTAGACAAGCAACCTGCAAGTATCATATTATAAATTACATATCGAATGATAAATAAATATTCAAAATCTATGCCACATACCTTTGTTAGCAAAATATATGCTTCATATTCCAATTTGAAAAACTCCATAATGAATCGTAGTACACAAAAAACTTGTTTTAGAATTTTATCATATCGGTTTATGCAAGGTGCTTGCATATCTAATACTGAGTTGATAAACTTGAAGATTCCTTTATTCTTGTCAAAAACCATTCGCAAAACAGATTCTGAAAAATTAAAAATAATAGATTGCAATATTTTTCCAATTAAAATTACTATCAAAGATGCTTTTAAATTAATTGACTATATATAATGCCAAGGAAGCTTTTATACATCATTGTCTGAGCCATTACTAACCTAAAATTAGAATTTAAATTTAAAATTTTATCGATTATATCAAAGTATTAAATAAAAGAAGATTGAATTATCGTTTAAAAACATCAAAAATGAATATTTAAAAATGACAGATCAACTGAATTCCAAAATTGAAAAACGTAAAAATCAAATAAACATTTTTGTTCATATTAATAAGTAATCCAATGAGTAATATGTTGATTCGTGAAAATTAAACAAAAATAAACGACCAAAAACAATCGTAACCTCTGTGCTTATCGGGCACACTCAGCAAGTGGCCGGGAGCATCGCCGAAAATCCTCGCTAACGCTTGTTTGTCATCGTCGCGCCAGGCTCTTCCGAGCATCTCCATAAAGCACTCGACGGGCTCCATTTTCGCACTTCCCTTTCTTTATCACTTTCGACAGGTAAAACACTTCAAAGACGATTCTCTCAGCTTCGTGATGTAAAATAATTTGACATTTTGCATAGTTGCAGTCGGTCCAGATGCGGACATCGTGTGGCAATGAACTTTTGTCGAGACAATGCCCCTCTCGCGCTGATTATTATTGGCAGATTTTTGGCTGGAGAGAAGTTTACGGTCATTATTTTTCGCAGAGAGATGCTTCTTAGATTATGACCGTCACGACTTCGCTGTAGACTCGTTTGGACCGTGCATATATTACATACGGACGCCGCTGGAATGTGGGCGGGAAAAATACGTAACGTATATACATATATATATAGACGCCGATATAGATATGTAAACATGCCCACGTGCGAAGCCATATTGGATTTACTCCCCCCTTTTGTTCATTTGTTGCGTTACCGTTCGTCGGTATCGAATTCAATAATATATATAGCGTTGGTGTCACTTTCAAATTTATAATACGTCAGAAAAACTTGAATTTAAATATTAAAATAAAAAAAACGATAAACTTTATTTTTTTAATCAGAATACTGCACATTATATAAATAAAATTACACTTTACTAGTATAAATTATAAACAATTTTAGTATTTACAAAGTAATATTTTAGTAAACTGAAGGACAATTTTATTTTTGGGATAATAGGATAAGTGAATCATATCGAAACTACGAAATATCTGAAGAATTTTATTCGCTGACAATAACTGTTACAATTGCGTTGATAAATCGCAGGTGTAAATTATGGCGGTTTCTCGTAGTACTTTTTATATTTTTTTTCATTTCTACTATTCATTATAAAAATGTCGAATGTAAACAAAAACGTAACGAACGTACGTAGGAAAGCTCTATACTCTTAGTTGGATACAAACGTTTCTCATTTTTTTTCTTTTTAATAATATTCATCATTATCAAGAACTGTACATACACGTTTATATCTTATGTATATATTCAACCAACGAAAAAAAATTGCAAAACAGTTAAATCCTATGATTAAAGTTATCCAGTCCGATGGCAAAAATTTCTCAGCACCTTTGCTTTACACACGGACAGGAAAATTCGAAAAAGAGGCACCCAACCTTGCCTCGTTTTCGTATCAACAATTAAAAACGAACGAAAGAATAAGTAAGAAGGTTGAGAGGAGAAATAAAATAGAAAAAATAAAGAAAAGAAAATACTGACTCGCTGGCCTTTGAAAAAAATGAAAAAATATTTATATGTTTAGATACCCTGGATGGAACATTTCATTGAAAACAATTTTAATCCATTTAGAAAATAAATTATTCCTAACTCTTTTGGTCAAGGCTGATTATATATCAATTGTTAAAATTAAAGTTAATTATGAGCATTCCATAGGATCCAAAATTCTTGTAAAAATCATGATTCTCAAATACAAGCTTTGGCAAGCTCTGCTTGCTGCCGTTCAATCGCAACTAAAATTTTCCATCTGAAAACTATCGTTAGTTAACCTTAGCTGTACATAACAATCGGATCTTGTAAAACATGCAATTTAGTATTCATACTCGAATGACTATCAATTATATTTAATTTTTTATATGTCGGATAAAGAGATCTACCGTTGATGCAACTAGAATCGGCAACTTGGTTACAATAATCAATACCTTCAGTTTTAACTGAAAATCTCGTTTATCATGACCAAAATCCACAAGTATTATTCCGTCTAATTCTAGCTGCAGCACTTTGGAACAATAATAAATTCTCGCTCGACAACAGCGTAAATTCATTCGTAATTTACATACCACTTTTTATTTTATTTTAACAATTAACACCGAGATCAGCGCTACTCTCATAATGCTCATTAACGAACATAGTTTCCGATTCCCTCCTGTTGCGCGCTTGAATAAAAGGAAAACCAAAACGACTTTGACTACCTATATTCATTAACCAAAAACTCGACTTATCGACGTCATCACTGTTTTTGCAACGAAATTTCCCAGCCAGGTGTCATTAAAGTATGTATCACACATACATATCTCATTATCATTCTCCTCGTTTAAATCGTTCGGGTAAAAGTAGTAGAAATATTTCGGAGAGACAAGGGACAGCTATATATATTTATATATAAAGAGATAGAGATAAATCGAAAAAACATCGGGGGAATCACCGTCAAATCGTTATTACATTATACATTATACATATTAAACACGATCACGCGCTAACTCAGTTTTTGTTTCCCTCTTCTCAAGTCTTTAAAGATTGCACACGCACAGAAGGAAGGAAGAGCAGATGCAGTTTGTCTCACGCGCCCGCGCCGCTGCTCGTCACGCCGTTCACGCTTTCGAAGTAGGCCCTGAGCATCTCGGTGATCTCGTCGAGAGTCAGCGAGTCACAAGTCGCGCTTATTCTTTCGGCCAAGCTGCCAATATCGTCCCTGAAGGTGATGAGGTCGTCATCAGTAACCACCAGTACGAGTTGCTCCTCGTCATTCTCCAGCCTATATTTACACACACCCGAAGTCACGTAGTTATCGACAACAGGACTGGTCGTCGTCGTGCTCGTTGGTCCTGTCGGCGTCGTTGGTGCTGATACCACTGTTGAACTCAGGATAGGTGTCGTCGGCACCGAACTGACGGCCATAGCAGCTACTGCAGCGGCTGCTGCAGTCTCCTCGTCTTCTTCTTCCTCGGGCGGAGCTGATCCGGCGTTGGGCATCCTGTGTTGCTCGCTGCAGCTCTCGTAGCTCGGCGACAGATTGAGCATGGATAGGAGGTCGTCCTCCGAGTCTTCTTTACCAATGACCACCTCAATTATGTTGCTAGAGTCGGGCAGCTGATCCTCACTCAGTACAACAGCCTCCAGGCCAAAGCGTTCGGGATCAGTCGCCGGCTCCTCGCTGCCAGTCTTTTCGGTAGTTCCAGTTGCGCCTCTCACAGTTACCTGCTCAGCCTGTAAAGCAGCAGCTTCTTCATTTTCAATCCTCATGGCGAGCATCTGGTACAGTACATGCGATGGCTGGTCGGGATCGAGCCTCAGTGTATAAACGATGGCGGTGACAAGGCGTTGAATGCACCAAAGGTAACTTGCGGTGGAGGTGTGCGCATCTACTTTGTGCTGAAAGGCACTGCTGCCTGATCTGAATGTTTCGTCACATAGCAGGCAAGTGTCATCGTGAATCCAGACGTAGTGGAATCTACAGGACTCCCGCGTAGCAAATAACTCTGGACACATCGGACAGCGCATTATTGCGTTATTGCATTTGCCTTCAAAATCGTGGTACATCATTAGCGATTGCAGTCTGTGCTTCCCAAGAGTGCGTACGAGCTCTTCTACATCATCTTGCATGCAGCTGGCCTCGCAATGGAGAATGGTGCCGTTGCTTTTGGCGAGAATGCTGCGTGAAGTAGATTTGCTCGGGACGATGTGATAGTCTAGCATGTGACGCACCTCGCTCGTGTCTATTAGCAAACCATTGCAGAATTGACAAATAGAAGCGCGCCGTCCATGTTCGCGCTTCAGATGATTCTTCAGGCTGACTTTCGACGAGCAAACCTCCTCACAAAAAGAGCAATTAAGAGGCTGTTCTTCGGGCTCTTTGGAAGTGCCGCTACTGCTATCGGATGAATCACGGCGACTCGATGAGTTTGCCTTATCATTGAGCGAGTCGTTCGCTTCGCTGTTGTCTTTGCTACATTCGCCAACATTCTGACTACTGCTTGTATTGTCATCCTCAGTGCTAGGTTTTGACGAGTTTTCGAGGCTACACTCGCGGTGAGTCTTCTTATGTTTCTCGAGCATGCGCAAGGAGGCAAATGACCTTTTGCAGATGTCGCAATTGACATTGTGAGTACTGCGCTTGTGGAACTTCAACTCCATGAGAGAAGGGAATGATTCGGGACACTTTTTGCAAGCATATGGATGTACAATTGCTAGCTGCTGGCCTTGAGCATCTGTTATCATGTTGTTAACGTCGTGGTGGCCGTTGTTCACGACAGTGCGGCGACGTGTCTTTGGGCCGCCACTCTCACAGGTTTCACAAAGTAAGGGTCTGATAGGCTCTGCATCAGGCTGCTGATGGTCGTTCTGTTCCGAATGGTTGCCTAAAGTTATAAATAGGTATTAGTTTTATCTTATAAAGAAAATATATTAAATATAAAAATAATTTAGTATTTATTAATATTTCTTTAGTGTGAGTTAAAAGGAAAAAAAAGTAAAAGGTACATCAGAAAAGCAAAGGAATCGATAATTTATAATTCAATATATTAGCAAGCTTTATATCTAATTAGATAATTAATAGCCAGAATTTATTAAATTTATTTTTTAAATAATTTAGACTAACTACTAATACTTTCTTTGTATATAAAACTGCATAAGATTGAGAAGGAGGGTGCATAGTAAAACGCAATTTCACAAATAAAAAAAAAATTGAATGAAATATATTTTACCAGTCTGTGCAGGCATTGTGATCTTCGCCTTACAATTGCTGCACTGCGTAACATCCAGGCCATTGGTCGAATTTTTGCTGTCACTGATATCCTCCCAATTTTGAAGTTCGTCCATATTGAGCGACATCAATTTCTTCACTATCTTGGCGTCCTCGTCGTTAAGCCCTTGTATTACTTCATTTATTTCACTTGTCCTTTCGTCGTCTGCAAAATCGGCGGTGAGTATTCTCAGCAAATCGATTACAATTTTCCTAGGTCCTTCGCTAGCATCTCCCTTCAACACATGATCATGGACGACATGATGTTGCAGAGCCTTTCTGTTGGCGAACCTCAGCTTACACTTGGGGCACACCCTTCTTCTTCTGTAACCTGCTTTCTGGATAGTCGTCATCGGCTCAACTACTGCTAACTTTGCTCTTTTTGCTGCATTTGCCGTTAAAAAGCTCTGCAATGCCGCAACAGTCTCGCCGTTCTTTCGTTTATAGCCATTCAAAGCCGGCTGCGTAGCTGCGGACGAGGATGTATTTTTGCTCGCTGTAGCGGCTGCTGTTTTAATTGCGCCGTACTCGTCCGTAGACGAGTCCTCGCGCTCCATGTACTTGGAGCGATTGTCCTTACCAGTGCCGCTGACGTTGACAGGCAAGATGGCAATACTCAGGAGTTTGTCGAGGTCCTGGAGCGTTGTCTCAGAGCAGCGGTGATTCTCCTGCATTTGTAAACTGCGGAAACTTGTCAAGCAAGTGTAGCAGGGGTATTTACAAGAGACCTCGTGCATTTTCATTAGATGATCCACTACTTCGTCCTTCATCAGGAATGTACTCTTGCAAAGCGTGCAGGTATAGACCTCATAGGCAGCGGGTTCGATCTTCTCCAGACGGCGCATGGCGTTCGGGCAACGTTTTAGCATCTGCTGGCGCTGAAGCGGGCTGTCAGTGCTGCGGATACCAATGCGACAGACGCAGTCGCTGGGGCACTGAAGCACAGCTACGTGAGTAGGGCCGCCGTTTTTCCGCATGAACGGCGAGCCTGGAGGAAATGCTGGGCCCGCAGTCGATGCGGTCGGGAAGGGCAGAGACGGCGGCTTCAACCGTACGAGAGTCTTGTGCTTGTGCATCACGTGGTCGTTAAGTTGCAACACCGTGTTGAAGATGTCGTAGCAGCTGCGACATTTGAGCGCGAATGTGATATAGATCTCGAATTCGGAAGCAACCTCGTGGGTAGGGATGCGAAGGTTGCTGAAACTCGCGTGCCGGCACTGCTTCTCGTTCTCGCACTTGAGATGCTCCTGCATCATGTGGTACTCAAGGTAGAACAGCGACTGGAAATGGTTCGAGCAGTATGGGCACTTAATGACACTCTTGTCCTCTTCAGTCATGCCAAGGCTAGCCTCCAGTCTGCCAATGATATCGAGGACCTGTGAGCAGGTGGCACAGACGTACTGCTTAGCATGATCGTCAATTGAGATTTTCGTAGGTGTTGTGGGCATGTAGATCAATGGCTTGTTAGCGATCTCATTGTCGGGGACCGGCTGAAAATTGACTATTGTCGCCGTTGTCGGCCTGTCTTTGGCAGTATTGCTGCCATCTGATTCGGGGAAGAAGAGAATGCAGAACTGCTGCGATTGATTTAATTGGACTAGCTGGGCCTGTGGCGGTAACTGAATTTGCGCTTGAATTCCCTCAGCTGCTTGCTGCAGCTGAAGAAGCTGAGCATGCGGTGGTAGTTGGATCTGCGCCTGCGGTGGCACCTGCACCTGTGTCTGCGATGGTAAAGAAACCTGCGTCTGCGGTGACATCTGAATCTGCGTTAATGGAGACAGTTGGATCTGTGGTGGTAGCTGAATTTGAGCTTGTGGCAACTGTTGTACCTGAGGTTGGATCTGCCGAGGTTGAAACTGAACCTGCTGGTGAATTAACGACGGGAGCGGAAGCTGAACTTGAACCTGAGGATGCACTTGCGATTGGATTTGGATATGGGACTGATGCTGCAATGACTGAGATACAGTCGTAGGGTCGACGTTGTTAACTGATTCACAAAGTCCGTTCATGAGCATGTGAAGCTTTGCTTTCTGGTTCTCGTCCACCTGAGCTCTCTCGACTGTTGGAGGTCGTGGAATAGCAATCAGCTGCTGCTCAGATTCTGAAACAAGAGTTTGGTGATCTTCGAACACATCGAAATCATCGTCAATATGGAATTCGCAGTTGCAGTCACCGCAGCTGTTCTTACTCGTCGATGGCTTTGCCGGCATTTCTGCCAACTGTAATAGCTGGTGTTGCTGCGACTCTGGCTGTAGCTGTAGGTGCAGTTCTGGTTGAGCTTGCGATTCTACTTGAGATTGATTTTCGACTATCTGAGGCACAGCTTGAATCTCCATAGGCGCGCTCTCCTCCATTGCGTCATTCTTATCGGCACTTATAACTCCAACTGACCTAGCTACGTCTAGCGGGCTGTCACTCGTCGTAGGCGTGAGGCACTTGTCGATACTGTTAACGACAACTAAGTTGTTATTGTTACTCTCGAGCTTTCGTCTGAGATTCAATCTAATGACAGCTCTGAGATCGGGTTCCGAGCCATCACCCACCTCTATCAATTCGTTCACAATTATTTTCGGCTTGGTCTTTCCCCGAGGCGTCTCCTCTACTGGTTCTGCGGATTCGACTTCTTCTTGATTGTTAGCGTCCGTTGGCTCGGCCTTGTCGTCGACCGGATCATCGGCGCTACCGTCTTCATTTTCTTTAGGAACTGTATCTAACTTAGTCAATTGCACGACTAGCTCTTTCGTGATATGGTATCGGGCGCGCAAATCCGGTTCACTGACACTACGTTCCGGCATTAGACTAATCCTCGGTTCATTCGCAGGCTCCTTTTCTTCGGTCTCAGTACCATTGTCCTCTGCTACCTTGCGCTTTTTCTCTTCTTGTACAACAGCGGCAGCTTCAGCCTCGGCTGAGATCAGATTCTCGTGGGACAGCGTTCTTCCACGTTTCCTCTTGCTGGAAGGTTCGACTGTTTCATTCTCTTTAACAATAGTCGGCTGCTCTGGCCTTGGTGCCTCGACTACCGGACTCACCGTGGTCGCTTGGTTCTCATCGTGGTTCTCGTTAATGGCGACTTTCTGAGAGAAGTCAAACAAAAAGTCTGGTTGCACGACTATCGACTCTACGGCCTCAAACAGTGGCTCGTCTTCGTTTCTCTTGCCAAATATACCCTCAACAATGAACGGTGACTCGTCCTTTTTCTTTCTCGCGCTTGTTGCACCGTTGTTTACTTGCGGATTTGCTGGAGCTCCGAGGTGTTTAGCAATGAGTTCAGCTTCAGTGAAAATCGGATACTTTCTTGGACGGCCACGGCCACGTTTTACCGGGTTGGTCACGGGTGTTATATCAAATCTCGCCGGTGAGTTTCCAGGCATTCTGCAGCTATTACCTCCACCTATACTGCTCCCCAAATCCGAACGAGCTGGTGAGCTACCGGGTATGCGGGAGCTGCTGCAACCGCTGCCGAAGTCGGATCTAGCTGGAGAGGAGTTGGGAATGCGAGTACTACCACCACCATCGGAGTTCGACTTTGGTGTAATTTTGATCTCCTTAATGACATGGGTGTTCTTGGAACCACCTTCCTTACGCACGATAATCTTGATATCACCCTCGGTGATCCGCTCGTTCTCGTTAGAGCGTGCAAGCTCGTCTTCGTCGAGCTTCTCAGGACTTGCCGAAGCGTTACCTTCGTCCTCGTCGTCATCCTCTTGTTCTTTCGAAAGTCGCTTGGGTACAGGCTGCTCGACAATGTGTGCAGCGTGCTTGTTCTCGTCGGTCTTGCGAATTTTAATGACGAGGCGTTGACGGTGCTGAATCTTTATGTGCTTCTTTAGCTCGCGATTACTCACGAAGCTTTCATCACAATCTTTACAATCAAATTCCAACTTTGCTGTTGCGGCGACTGCGTTCATTTCGAGGAAAGAACGACGTGGGCATCGCAGAACGATCTTTTCAATGCGTTTATGTTGTTGATACTCTTCGGCGGCAGTTTGTACGCCGGAGTCCGCGTCGTCAGAGGAGTTGAGTGGTGGAATTTCTAGATTGCGCAACTGGGCCAGACGATCTGCTAGGTTCTCATCGCTATCGACACTATCTGGATAATTACCTTCCTCGCTCTCCGTTCCACCGTTCTCATCAGAGCTGTCGGAGGATGACGTAGAACTCTTTTCGCTCTCAGCATCACCAGAGTCTCCTGTAGGTAAAACTGGTTAAGCCGGATTGTCGGCAAAATGTTCTTGAGATACAGAGTGTTGTCGCTCCAACTTCTCGGTGCACTTTTTCTTTAATTCCAACAGCGTGGTTTCATGACTATTTGTGGGTACTTCTGCATGCATTTCGGTGAGAGGAGTGCTCAGAACATTTACTGCTTCTTCTACAGCAGGTTCCGGCTGCGGTCCAAACGTATTAATGGCATCCTCCATAAGAGCGGGTTCGATATTCCTCGTGCTTTCGGTTCCTTTAGTTTCGAGAGCATCTTGTGTGTTTCCCAAAGAAATGTTGATGTATTCATCGATAAGTGAATCATTGATATGAGCTGCAGCTTCGTTTGTTGATTCTGGAAAATCAACAATGCTTTGTTCTAAAGTATGACACTCATCTTCTGAATTCTTTGTGGTAAGATTCTCAGTGGTGGTCGCATTTTCTTGACAACTTTCATCATTATTCTGGATCTTTTGATTTGCCGGTATGCAGAAATACTTGATAACTTCGTCAAAATCTTGATTACAAATTACATTCGTACCTGCTCCAATGCTTTCCAGAGAGTTCATTTCATAGTATGTAACGAAATTTTCAATAGGAGTTTCGGTGGGTTCGTAAGCTGACTGCGTTGTACTTTCGTCGAATTCTAGAGACAAATTTTCTATGACTTCAGAGCTGTTTTCATTACGCTGTTCGAAATGATTTTCACTCATTTCAAGAGTTTCCTCTGGAACAATCGTCTTGAGACAGTAGATCGCATCTTGATCCAAAAGCTCAATCTTACTATCATTAGTTGTGGATTCTTCGTGATTTCGATCGGTAATTTCTATTTCTTTTTGATATCTGTCACCTAAGCTTTGATCATCTGCATCTCCCATTGGTGACTCTGCGCGTATCTCCGTGTCCATCTTTGGTTCTTTTTCATTTTCTATATCAGCTATAACCTCTTTACACATCTCGTTACTCTGGATCAAACGTTCTGCACAACTTAAAATTTCTTCTGCAAGACTTTTTGCAAACTCGTAGTCGATCAGAGCGTTTGGAAAGTTTTTGATATTCTCATCAACTTCTTCAGATTGTCTTTCACTTTCACTATATTCCACAGCAACATTCATAGAATCTATATTATTTTCATCTGCAGAAGCTAATTTGTCATCAGTTGAATCTACAAAGTATTGAGGTTCTGGAAGATTATTTTCACAATTACTTTGAGCATACTTAGAAATACAATTCCTTCTGGTTCTCTTATTCTTTTCATTTTCAGGAGGTTTAGTGTGATTATCTAAATTAACTTCACCTACACTGTGTGCAGGTGCAATATCATTTTCAATCGAAAATTCAGTATTAGTTTCGTTGGTTTTATCTATGGAATTTCTTCGAAGTTTTTTAGTGTTGGGAAAAACTTTAACATTATTAACTAAATTTTCGGAACTTTTGTCTCTATTTTCGTCGACCAGCGTTTGTATACAGTCCACGTTGCTTTCAACTAAATTCTTAGACTGTCTGTCTCGTTTGAGAGGTGAACATCTTGTAATTCTCGACTTAATTTCAATCTGAGTTTTGGAATTTTCCTTATTATCTAGTTTTTCAGAGAGGATTTGATCGTGACCATCAGTGGCATTTTGCACTAACTCTAAGTTATTCACAATTAAATTTTCAGCATGTCTCTCATGGTTATCAGGAGCTGATTTTCTAGTAGTAACTCGTTTGACACCTTCAGTTTGAATCATTATACACTCTTTTACTTTTCTTTGCGCTTTTTCAGAAATTTTCTCATCAATTTTATCGGTAACACTTTGTACACATTCATAGTTCTTTTTCATTAAATTTTCAGCTTGCCTCTCATGTTTATCGGGAGACGATTTTCTCGTGACTCTCTTTTGATTTTCCGTCTGACTCTTGGAACATACCTTTACTATTTCTTGCGGTTCTTCTGGTAACTGTAACTGATCTTTATTTTTTTCAACAGATTTATGAATACTATTTAAATTATGCTTGGCTACATTTTCTATGGGTGTCTCATGTTTATTATGCAAAGACTTTCTTGTGACCATTTTGCTCTCATTTGAAATTTTGTGCTTGTCGTCCGTCTTTTCAACCAAATTTTGTTGTGTCGGATATAAATTGTTTTTGATGAGAACTTCAGCATCGCTCAAATTTGGATTTGGTAATATTTTCCTTGGTCGACCCCTTTTTTTCATAGAACGTGGATTGTCACTAACATTGGAATTGCAATTTATTTTATCTGAATTACTAGAAATGTTGACTGTGTTTTCTAACACAATTTTTTCTACTGTACTTGAATTATTTTCTACTGAATTTTCAGTATGCTGTTCAGGATTGAGATGTGATGATCTAGTAGCAATTTTCTTTTCAATTTGATTATTGGAGACATTTTTAACAATTTTAGAAGGCTCATCGGGAAGCACTTTTTGATTTTCTTCGACAAAATGTTGTGCAATTTCCGAAGTACTTTTCCTTTTAACTCTTTTAGTGCTTCCAATCTGTGACTTTGTATTTTCCTCGATGTTTAAATTTTCAGAAATTATTCTCTCTTTGTCGTTTTCGTGCGATTCTTGGGCGTGATTGGCATTATTTTCTATTAAAGTTTCAGAACGATCATCTTTCTTTTCGGATAATCTTCTTGTTCTCGATAATCTTCTTTTTCCGATTTCAATATAGTTTTTGCACTCAGTGACATTTTTAATCAAGTTTTTGGTGAGCCTTTCTTTAGTTTTATCGACGGAATCTTCTTTACAATCTATATTGTTTTCTGTTGGAACCTCAATATTAACTTCACTGGTCTTAACAGCCGATCGCCTCTTGGGTCTTTGATTGATTTCAGGAACACTTTTACTTTCTTTATCAATATTAGAATCATTTTTATTCTGCATCTCGACATTCGACGTATCTTGCAAATGATTATTAATTGAATATTCAACAAGTTTTTCATTGGAATTATTAACTATATTTATCTTATGTTGCTTCTTATTTTCTATCCCATTTTTTGAAGTCTTATTAACTTTTATGTCAGAATTTTTAGAACGCTCGCTACTTGATTCATCAACAATGTGTGTGATTTCATCTGTAACTTTTTGAATTATTTTATTATTTTCGTTAGAGTTTTTGGAAAACTGAATAGTATTATCTACATTTTGTGATTGACTATTACTAATTTCTTCAATAACATTTTGAGTGCCATTTAAATCATTTTCTAGAACTTGTTCAGTAGGCTTGTCACTTTTAACACTGGCAATTCTCTTATGTTTTATAACATTGTCACACACTTTAATATCTTTAACTAATTTTTCAGGAAGTTTTTCAGGTTCATCAACAGAATTAACTACAGAGTTTACACAATTTTCAGTTATATTGCCACTAGATTTCTCATTTTTATCATCAGCTCTCTTTGCGACTCTTTTACTATTATCAGTCTCATTTTTGGAACACTCGATTTTTTTATCCAACCTTTTTAAATGTTTTCTGCTGTGTTCTTCAACAGACTTTTTGACGTAGTCATCTTTACTATCGACCGCGCTTTCAACATGGCTTTCATGTTTCTCAGCAGCTTTTCGCGTGATCTTCTTATGACTGTCACTCTGACTTTTGGAACAATCTTGTATACTTTTATCCACTTTCTCGGAAAGTTTTTCATTTTGTGCCAGAGGTTTATCAGACTGATTACTCTCAACAGAATTGTCCAAATGTCTGTCGCTGTTCTTACTGGCCAGATTTCGTCTAGGTCTAGGATGATTTTCGACAACACTCTTTGATACCTTCTTACTTTTCTCGCAAGGTAACTCTGGCTGCCGTTTCTCATCCTTCTTGGCTTCCCCGCTGGCAGGGATAGCGGAGTGCTTCTCGTTTACGTCCTTAATCAATTTTTTGGAATACCTCTTGGCATCCTTAGCGGAACCTTCAGGATGCCTCTCGCCGGCCTCCTCTGGACACTTTGGTCTGCTTTCGAGCGAATTCACTGACTTCTTATCACTAGTGCTCTGATCGAGCGAGCTGCGCTTTTGTCTTCTATAACTATTTACGAAAATTTTGGAACTTTCTGGCTGACTCTCGCCGATATTCGTTTCGGCCTGCGTTGCCGAATCCGTCGTGCATTTGGAATCGTCCTTGAGCAATTTATCGGGAAGCCTATCGTTATTACTTTTATCGACGGGAATTCGCGCGACTCTCCTACCGCTATTAGAACTCGAAACGTTTGCGTTTTTGGTACACTTGTTACTATCGTCCGACGAGCAACCGTCCGTCAACTTATCGGTCAGTCTATCCGCGCACTCACTGGTACCGGTGGTGATCTGCTGTTGTCGGCGCTTGCTCTGGAGAAGCTTTTCGGTTTGGTGCTTGTTGATCTTGACGACAAGCTTTTGCTGTAAGATCTTCGGGTCAACTTCGGCTGGAAGCGTTAACCCAGGTAGCCGAAGGCGCTCCTCTGCCTTGTTTTCTTCTTCCCCTTTCTTTTTCTTCTTCTCTGCCTCATCAACGTCTTTTCTCGCTTCCTCGAGCTTTGGTTGTGTAGCGATAGCAACGAGCCGCTGCTCTTGTTGCTGTTGCCGCTCCTGCAGTCGACGCTCATCTTCAAGCCTGACGAGCTGCACGACGGCGACCTTCAGCTTGGCCTCATCGATCATCTCCAGCTCAAGTTTCTTGCGTCTGCCCGATTCGAGGGCACGCCGCCTGAGCTTGCCTTCACCCTTGCAGAAGTCGTAGACATTTTTTCTTCGCTTCTTGCGCTTCAGCTGCTCCGGGCTGATGCTGCTGCTGACGTTGTCCGAGTCTGCTGTGGCTGCTGCGGCGGAGATGAGACTGCCATTACCGTTCCTGCCGCAAGACGACTCCGATTCGGAGCCTGATACAGTGCGGGTCCGCGTCGACGAGCGCTTGCTCGGACTCGACCGCTCGACGCTGCTGCTGCTCATCCTCGTCGTCGTTGTCGCGCGTTCTCCGCGGCCTTGCTCCTCACATACATCCCTTTCGCTCGTCCGAGCTTCGACGTCGACGACTGAACTGCAATAACAGAACGTGCTGGATGAGTGAGAGAGAAATATGGTGGGGTCTCTTATTTTTATATTTATAATATCTTTATGCTTTAGCAGGTGGGGAGTATAAGTGATAAGGAGCTTCTATTGCGTTTTTTGCTTTATACCCAATACTTGTTTGGACGAAGCTTGATTATGACGGACATGATTCTAGCCCCAGCTGCCTTCCCAAGAAAAAATCTTCCAGGATGGCAGTGCATTCGAAGAGAGATGCTATGGGCTAGTTTTGAGAGATGACAAATATAATGACTGTCGAGAAGCCAAAATATAAGTGTACTGTACCCTTAAGGATTTCTCCATGGTCCAACCATTGGCTCGCAACTTTGTACATTATCACATGGGAACCTCCAGGCCAGTGGCAGGTGAGCCGCAGACATCTGTGGAGAAAAAATTTAAATTATTAATCTTTTGTGAAAGAGTTTTTTAGTAAGGTGGGTTTTATCCTAGTGCTAGAGATGTTTTTTTTTATCAGCGATTTTTTTTTCATAGGTAGTTTTTTTTCTCCTGTTGCGCATTTTCATTGAATTTTATTGATTTTGCTGTATATCTATTTCAATGTCGCATTGTAGTTATGAGTTTTATTCATGTAGAAACTGAGAGGAAACGGTTTAATAGATCTGCATCGAGCCCACTTATGCATGAACTACTTGGAAAGTAACTAACATTGATCAACTTTTGCACACGGATAGAACTCTCTAAAGAAAGCCACATTTCAACTTCTTTGACTCTCAAAGTTAATTCCGTTCATTTGGTTGTTTTGCATGTAGTGCATGAAAAAGTTGCTCATTCAAACCTTCTTCTTTTTTGTTTGAAAACAAACGAATGATGGAATCAATAGTGCCAAGTGAATGAACCGACTGATCTTGTAAATTGAACCACCCCAACAAAGAGGTAACAGACAAATTCTTGCTCTTATATGTATACATAATGCAAGCAGAGTATCATAGCTGATGTTAAAACAAACAATTATTGCACTATATACCTGTCCTGCGAAAAATGATGATTTTGATAGTTTGTAGTTTGCATTCTGTCAGAGATAACCTAATGAGGCAATGGGAAACAATAACTTTTTATTGCATTGTGTTTGAAATGTATTATATAAATATATATTGCAAGCAGTAAAAATATTGCTTAACTAATCCTAAAAATAGATGTAAACTTTACCTTCCTAACTCTCTTTGAAGTCTACTGTTAATCTTAAATTGCTCATTGGGCTTGGGCTTACTGGCTGTTCTGCTACTTTTTTGTTAATTAATTTAGACGAATTAGCTCATCCAGAGATAGTGTGCACCGGAAAACCGAACAAGCTGAAAATATCATTCCTTATACAATCTCATATCTCTACTGTCCATTCACTTGGTCAAATTCTTACTCAGCAAGTACAAGTGTATAAATATATATACATACAAGACAATTTACAAAGCTAACCACCAAGAGACTAAACAACTGCGTATATTATACAATGATATCGTCTCATCAGGTGAGCAAAAAACCTCACGTGCATGCATTAATCAGCCATGTTAACGATCGGATCAAAAAAGGAAAAAAAAAGTGAAGTATATACTCGTTTATACTTATAATAAAACGCGAACGCGAACTGTCATCGGTGGCGCTCGGAGCACTCTTTCATAACAGCAGCGTCTTCCTCCGGCGTAGAGAGGAAAAAAGAAAGCCAGAAGCTCGCTCTCTCGTCTCTGCTAAAATTAATGCACCTACCCGGAGTGCAGCTACTCGCAAAAAAGAACCTTAACCTGACCGTGGGGCGTGTGTTAATTGCGCGTTTTCCGTTCGTGAAAACGTCGAATAATGTGAACCTACGACTTCCTCTCTTGCAGGTTTCACCCGCATGCACAGATATGTGGTAAATGTGCTCATAGTACAGCAGCAGGCGAGACTTCGATAGAGATATCCCCAAAAGCGTGCAAAAAGGCCGAGTCAAGCGTGTAAGCCTTGCGCAGAGAGAGAAAGAGAGAGAGTCGCTGTGCAAGGGGCCGAAATAGCTCCAGCGCGCGGAGAGCACGTCAAAATACAATATCCCTCTCCTCGCTTGCTCGGACGTTCGATAGACGACGGCGAGAGAGCAGCAGCTCGTGTGCCGCATCGAGGCGATTCTAAATACACAGGCAGACACCTATACATATATGCACTTCTCTCTCTCTCTCTCTCTCTCTCTCTCTCTCTCTCTCTCGCTCGCCGTCTTTCTCGAAAGGGGAGGGAGGTTGCCGACTACTGAGGGGATATAGCGGACGAATAAATACGGGAAAAAACATAACCTCCAATCAGCTGACGACGCTTTGCGGAAAAGCTGCGACAACGGCCGGGAAGAGAGAAGAGAAAAAACTCGGCGGTAGCGGTTGTACAGCGCGAAGTACACAAATACACGCCGCGAAGGAGCAGCGCGTGTACCACTACCCGGACTTTCTCTTGCGCAAAAAACGGCCGAACGCGCGTGTATATATATATGCACACCTATGTGTGTGTACGTGTGTGTGTATATATGTATAATATACTCGCACAGCCGCGACACCTTTCGCGTGTTAACCTCGTCTCTTTACTAGTTTGCGCATAGACTGCGTGCACTTGTGTGCATAATATTATCATCATATAGCCGCGCAAGTGTACGTATATACATATACTGTACCTGCTGATATGTTGTACTTATATACACTATGTACGAGGGGGTCGGAGCAGCGTTGTGTCAAAGTAGCGGCGTCTCGAGTTGGAAAGAAGAATTGACCGTCGTGCCTGTCGCAGGAAACAAAGAGTAGAGCGGCGGTGGCGGGTATAACACACGCATACACAGACGGGCAGTATTTGCCTGCTGTGCCTATATGGGGGAGGCGGCCGAGTGAGGGGAAGATGAGCGCGCGGGGTGTGGAGATGCTGTCCTCCTCCCTCTCCCTGCCAGACCATCCAGAATTTCGTTTCTGCCTTATATACACGCGCGCAACACTAATTAGCCTACTGTCTCGCGAGCTGTTCTGACATTTTTGAATGAAGTAGGGGCTTATTCTACTTACTTGCGGTCGGAGCTTGCGAGACTCGCGGCTATACAACATACGCGTATATGCACCTATATACAATCTACACCTCCGTGGGGCTGCTGCAGCCGAGACTGCGCACTAAGTAATGCACACGAGAGAGCGGTCTCGCTGCAATTATTCGCACTGCACGTATACCGAACGTGCTGCATATATAGGCTGATGATGCTGACGATGACTACGTTTGCTAACGACCACGGGACCCACTTCCAGGAAGTTCGCGCAGAACTCGGCGAATTGGATTGTCTAGTGATGTCGGTCACCGCGGGGTTGTCGCTGCATCCGCGCTTGCTTATTCGCTGCACCTTGTTGCTATATAGCGTGCGTAGCTGGAAAGCAACTGTCAAATCGCGGCGGAGATATGCGCATTTTCAAATTTTACAACGACAACGATCCGCCCTGAGTGACAGGAATCCACGGTATTATTCTGCGAAACGGATAAAACTATTGCCAACACCAACCGCCAATTGGTCAAGTCTATCATTCGTCGTTATATACTTGCCGAACCTAACCTCAAATCGATCTCCGACAGTAGCGCAGGACTCGAGCAACCTTACAAGACTAGTCGGCGGCGATGGTCACGCGCGTTCAAAACACTCACGCGCCAGTGGTTCCGACATTTTTTTCACGGACACGCACAGCAGCAACTTTTAAAAACCTAACCTCAAATGCTCCGAGAGTGTCTCTCTCCTCTTCCACAGCAACGGTAGAACGCAAGGGTGATAACGTCCTCGTCCAGTCCCTGGATTATTAATAATAAACCGCGCAACTGCGCGTATTATCGACAAGGAGAAAGAGTCGCTCTTTCTCTCTCTCTCTCACTTGCTTGTCCGATTGATCGACGGAAGCAGCAGAACTCACGTAGGTATATAACAGAGTACTACGCGTATATGCAGGCCTCGCTGTTTTTTCACCAGCGGCCAAGAGCTTACTGCTGCTGCTACTGATGTCGACGGTAGCGACGCATCTCGTGTGCGCGTGTAGCTCTGCGCCGGCCGCAAGTATTCGCCATCGCGACTCTCGCACACACGTTACATAGGATAGGTATTACTGTATCTGTCTCTCTTCGGCGGCGACGGCGGCGTGCCTGCGTCGGCCCTGGCCGATTCTTAACGAACGGCCGAGAGCGACAGAGACAGAGAGATATATGAGCGAGGGAGAGAGACAGTATAACGTCCCTTCCTATGCTTTGAGATACCTATAGCTATACACCAGGCGTGGATACGCAGCGCCGAATTAATTTACACACTTCAAGAGCCATCGGGCTTCGATCGCGAGGAACGATTATACACCTATATAGCCGCTATAATACTTTCCTCCTCGCGAATCGATCCTCTTTCTCGGCTTTGGAAAAATACAAAACACACTGCGAACGCTGTCTTTGCGGCGCAACGAGGGGAGAGAGAGCTTGTGACACTGACAGCAGCGCAACGGGGCGGCTGCACACAGGAGGCCAGCCTATCCTCATATCCATTGGGGAAATTGAAAAAAATTTGTTTCTCTAGACACATGCACTACACTATTCGTTGCCTCCGATCTGGGCTACTCACGTTTCTTCTCCGCGTGTAGATTGACAATTGATGATGGTTTAATTATGTATACAGCAGCAGCAGACACACACATACAGAGAGAGAACACACTGCGTGTTTTGTCGTCGTCGCTCCGGACGCTCGCTCGCTCCGAAAGACACTGTGCCGCTACTGTCGTCCGTTCCCTCCGCTCCGCGCTCTCCGCGAGAGAGAGAGAGACTATACTACTGTGTGCCACAGACAAGGATGGACTGCTCTCACTCTCTCTCTCTCTCTCTCTCTCTCTCTCTCTCTCTCTCTCTCTCTCTCTCTCTCTCTCCCGCACTCTATAGGTGTACACATGTAGCTCTCTTGCAACTATACCAGAGAGTGGAAACTACGACCATCAGGTATCTACCAAAGTTCTTGGAATTCCGGGGAAAAAAGTCTCATGGAGCCGGAAGACGCTCAGGGGAGAACTACTACGCGGCGGTGGAAAAAGTAACGGCGGCGCGGTTAGAGCCTGTGTATAGCAAGCATATAAACAGTCGGCGGCGCGGTGCGAATGTGTACAACACGCCGCCGCGGCGACAGCGTGACGTAAGGATTTCGCGGCGTGCATGCGCGAAGCCAAGACACCAAGACTTCTTCTCTCACCTTCGAGCGCACACGGGATCTGTATTATTTTTTGTCCCTGATGGAGTAGGATAAGAATCTACGTTTCGAAAACTCGTTGTTTTTTTTTCATTTGCCAGCACAGGTATATATACCTACACACTGTGTTGGATGGAACAGCTGTGTGTATGTGTGCGGCTGGTATATATATCTAGTTATGACGGTCTTAGGGCGCCCCTGCAGCAGCACAACTGTGCCGGCTGTGTCCGTGAAAATTTCGCCGGAGAAAGGGATCCGGGCCATGGGAGAATGCCGCTGTCGGCGGTCTGGCCGTCTAGCGAGCGGAGTAGATTTCTTTTTTCCAATGTGGAGGAGTAGGAGGATCATCGTCGGTGCCGCCGCGTGGTCTGATTCGAATTGGGAACACGGATGAGGTATGTGTAGCTACTTTTGTTTTTAGCCTTTTTTTTGTTGGAGGCTCAAGTTTCTAATTCTGACTTTAACATTATATATGTGTTTACAGAGAGCAGAGATCGATCCGGCGGTGATGATGCGGCTATGACACACGAACACGCACTGTGAGCTAATCCTGAAAAGTAAGTCAAGACTGATTCCCCTATTTTGTTTTCTTTTATTTATCAGGCGGATAAAACGACGAAAACAATCCCAGTATCATCATTTTGGTCATATGACATCGATCATACGAATATGCAGCAGCAGAGATGATGTGCGTTGTAGGCGCAGCCTGAGAGAGTTATGCAGCTCTCTACTACTGTACCGGTGCAAATATACGCCTCGCTTTGCTCGTCTCCGTCGTGTACTGCATACCGCACGCTATAGGTATACCCGATCTCCCGAAGAGAGCCTTTTTTTTCGGGCCGTCCACCTTTCGGGTTTGAGTATAATGCTCTCGGCGGCTCTGAGAGATGAATCATCGCGTGCAGTAGGTATAAGACACTTTTTGCGAGAGAGAAAATAGTGTATAAACGAGAGGATGTGTCAAGACGTTTTCCTCTTTTATATGTGTATATAGCTACTCGCTGTTTTAAGTAGATGATGCCAGGCTGCTACTTCCTGTATACGACGACGCCGCCGAGTCTACGTACAGTCATATTCTCTCCGCAGCACGTGGTATATAATATCACTAGCGGTCAGGCCTTATATTTCATTAGCACCCATCATATTCGAATTCTCGATCCGTACGATCGCAGATATATAGCACATCAGACGAGTTCTGCACGTGTATACATATATGATTTTTCGTCCGTCCTTGTCTCTCACACACGTTATCGAGCGCCTCTCTCTCTCCTCGGCAACACTGCCGTGGCGGCCCCCCCCGTCCTCCCACCATCGCAGTTCTCTCTTCGTGTGTCTTCCAAGTATTTTCTGCCCATTTCGCTAAATTCGCCTCGCCTTTATTCCAGTTTTTTTTTCTTGCATACACGCGTTATAATGCGATATATACATGCAGCTTTGAAAACAATTAAAAAACGGCAACGACCTTGTGGACGATGCAGGTGTTTATATTACAGACACACACGTACACCAGGAGACTTTCACAAATTTCCTCTAATGAAATCGCGTGTGTCCCTCACCTTCCTCGCTCCCTTGCCTCTCCATTCACTAACTCGATTCGAGTCTCTCTATATAAGCTACATATATCTCACTCTCTGAAACGTGTATCTCCTTTTGGCAAGCAGTCGTTCGCCCGTAAGTAAGCAGTGTGTGTGTGTATATATAATACGCGAAACTCTCCGGCTAAGTGTTATCCCCGAGAACGTGTTTCTTCCTCCTTCTATACGATCGAAAAACTTTCGATATCTCTCCTCGTGCTTGTTAAAACTCTCGTTTTCGCTTTTTTGCGTGTATACAATACACACGCACTATATGAACAACCGAAAAAGTCGTTGTCGTGACGTGCGTTCCGAAGCTCGACGACCTAAAAAGCGTTTCTCGGGCGTCCACGTATTGACCCAATTGGAGAGAGTAATAGCTATAGAGTAGACTCGCGCGTTGAAAAAATTAACTGATCCTCTTTCTCTCTCTCTCTTCGTGCATTATTATACAGCTTCTGACTTTCGCGAGGGAGTACCTATATTGCGCAGAGAGTAGAATATCTGACAACATGGTCAATCGAGCTCGTCGTGTCCTTTCCTAATCGCCGAGCATCTTCAGTCTTTTCTCGCGCAGGTATAATATTCTCCAAAAGGGACGATCATGCGCTTGGCGCTCGTTCTCACGTTTTCTCTCTCTCTCTCTCTCTCTCTCTGTCTCCCTCTTCACGCAAACGCCCACAGGGCTGTACCTATACACTCTACTACGCGTTTATTTTTTCGCGCCATGCATGCTTGATCAACATTATGCACGTATGTGTGTCCAGATTTCGCCATATCCGCGAGAAACAATGAGATGAAATAAAGTGTATTCGCTGCCAATGCAGAGTGCAACCATAACAGTCTAATAGAGTCATGGAAAGAAACGCAGGGAGACGGTCGCGCATAAATCTCCCTCTCCCTTGCGTTCCATATGTGCTGTGTGATGGCGGGAAAAAAATGACGGCCCTGTAGGTATTGGCTCCTGGATGAGGCACCTGGTATTATTATATAGAGGAGGGTTACCGGTGCGTCAGTCTTGTGGGTGTATTTTATACTTACCTACTACTCCAAGAAACTTTGTGTACATATAAGCATGTTATACACTATGTCAGTTGTATATATTCTTGCGTATTCGAGAACTAATTGGCCGTGTGGGACACACAACGTGCGATTACGAAGTTTTGCAAGCCTGCGTTTTTATTATTATTGCACAGCTCTCAGAAAAAGCAATAGCAGCAGTATTATATAGTGTGTATATCTATACATAATTCGCTCCGAAGTTATATAACAACGACAGTCACGCTGCTGCTGTATATATATACTCTGTGCAATATAATAAAAGTACGAGCATGTCCGGTCCCCCATATATTTTATTTGCTCGTTCGATTTTCACTCTTTATAACGCTTTATCGCGGCGACTCTCACTCTATTATATCGTATTCGCTCTCGGCAACTCTGCTGACACTTCTTCAGATTACGATAAGGTCCTCGTGGCTTCCACAAGCTTGGAATCTATATATACTTACTTCTTTTGGCTCATATAGGAGAGGGAGAGATAAGATTTTACGGGAATACAACTCTTTCGATTTATCGGTTAGTATACGGTGTTATAGAAGACTTTTTTCAGAACCAGTTTTTCTCTCGTTCTGAAGGAACGTTTCGCTCTTTTGAATATATACTCATATACACTTTTCTCTCCCATAAGGTATAGCCACACTCAGCAGGGTTACATAAATTTGCATGGACGACTACTATACACACCTCCTCCTCGAGGCTTCTTCGCCGTTCGCCCGAGAGTGCTATATATGAGCATTATCTCTCCTCGCGGTGTATGTAGGTGCGCGCATGTGAAACTCGAAGGCTCCGGTGCATTTAATCGTCGTCAACGACGCTCTTTGCGAGGATGATTATGCAATCGCGAGATCTGCCTAGCGTTACGGAAAGATGCGCTGGCTCAGATAAATTCGTATGAAGCTTTTATTATCATTATTGTTATTTTTTTTTTTTTTAATGCTCCATACTGTGTATATATATATATGCATGTAATACGACATGCTTTTGTTGTCGGTGATGTGGATCGTATAATACACGCGATTGATAATAGTAGTGTGTTTATCGGCGATTCGCATTTCGTAACGGGCAGTAAAATGCTAGTGTACGTGTGTGTGTGTGTCTAATATACTTGTATAACCGGTGCGCCTCGAGAAATCTTTCGCTCTCGAGGTAACCTTATCGCTCTAGTACTTAACTACTCTCGTCATGTGCGTATACGCAAGTACTTAGGAAGGAGATCACTCAACTTCATAAACCACAGAGTCTATATACGCTGTACTGCAGCTTTACATAACGCGAAATTTCATCGTTGAGCAATTATACACACATGTACAAACGACAGAGGTGCGTACATCAAATATTTGAGGATCTTGATTACGCGTTGTTGTTTTTTTTTCTCTTTTCATCGCACGGTAAACGAACTCAAATTGCGCATGCAAATCGAGAGTTCATCATCACCGCGTGTTCATAATATACATACAACGAACGACGCGATGCCAACGTCGATATATATGTATAATACATGTTGCTCGTGCGTCCAATCTCTTTTCCCCTCCCTCTCTCTTACCCTGACCCTACTCATCTCTCCACACACGCAGCAGATGTGTGTATATGCACCGCGTGTACAAGTTTATATACACAAAACGTGAGCTATAAGCTGTTCAAAATAAAATGCGCTGCTCTCTCGCACCTCTGCGAGCCAGTCTATATATATACCATCTCGTCCGTTCGACTCTTTCTCCTCCTCCTTTTCCCGCAAAATCGAACGCGCGCATTCATTCTCTTCTCTCCCCCTACCATTAATACACATATGTACTCGGGAGGTCAGCTGACCAGTCACGTGACGCAGTTCGGTACAAGTTAAGAGGTGCGAGAGCGGGACGGTCGGTAACCGTCATAAGAGGGGGAATCCCTCGCGCGCAAGTGTGCGCCGGAATTTCCGGCTGAGTCCACCATCTGACGGAAAAGCGCGGAAACTCTCGGCTGCTGCTATATACTCGTGTGATGCAGCGCCGCCTATAAAAGCCGAGCGTTCGCCGCTTGCAGCTTGGATTTACCTCGTCGATGCGAGATGCGATGCATCATCTGGTATACATGTATATATATATAGTACTAAAATAGTGGAGGGAAAGTGCGTAACGACTCGGAAAATCGACGCGCTGAGAATTGGAAAGTCGCTCGGATGAGGTGTCTTTTTTTGAACTTGGCGCCGGTTTTGATTTTTCAATTCGTTCTGCAAGTATATATCGATGGTGTAACTATATATTACGTGCTGGCTCGATATTACGCGGGTTGTGTATTGATTTTCTACTGGTTTATTATTTTATATATACTTGGACTCTACTGATGTGCTACTTTGTCGCTTATGTTACTGATTAGTAACTGTTTTATCAGCGGTGAAAGTCTTTGTATATTGACTTTGAGGAACTTTTGTTTTCTTATAGCTGATGGTTTCGCTGAGAATGTATAAGTCAATATTTACATAAATTAATAATTTAATTTAGTAATCATTATTAAAATCGAATAATGCATATATACGCGGCAACCTTGACACTTTCTTAAAAATAAGTATCAAGTTCATGTCTGCGGAACGTTAAAAAAGCTTACGGCAAACAGTTATGATCAGATTCGATTTCGCGATCGATAAGTTAAATCGAAAATCAGAATTAAGTATTTGAATTGCATCGCTCAAACAGATAACGAAGCGTAATGCATCATTAGGCAAAAGAGGCAAATGCGAGAATGTATAGATCGTTATGATGCATAATTTTTTATATCGTAAAATCGAAGCCTTGGCTTCGCTGCTCCTACGCGGATTATCATAATTGATTATTATAAATAATTGTGAGTGGTTTTTAATTGATTTTTTACAGGCTCTCGCAACGAGCATAACTAAATAGCGCGCGCCTTGAAATTGTTTCAATATTGGTAAATGATTCTTTTTATGACTGCCACCGATATAGTTTTATTGTTCCCAAAGTATGCCAGAACAGTATATATATATTTCGTAACAATAAATGCGCAAAATTTTACAACCACGTGTGATAGCCATCAAGCATCACGAGGATATCAAATTTACGTATACATGTTGCGAACGATATTTTTTATTCAGAGAGCGTAAAATTGCAACTATTATATTTCAAACAAAAAATGAATTTTCTGTGACTCGCATTGTCTGAGCGGCGCGCGAGTAAATTGTCTGGACTTGAAATACAAAAAGCTTGGAAGGAGAAAATTGAGGATAATAGTTTACGCTGTTAAACGTCGCACATTATATACTTATGCAGCGAAAAAAGACAGATAGGTTTAATCTTATCTAAAAAAACTTGATGATGTGACTATTGATACACATTGTAACATAACTTTATCAATGCATTCAGCGTTTTTCTGACATCTTCATATACCATTTGTCAGATCAATAGTTCCTTTCGGACCGTGATCTCGGCGTGACCTTTAAAAATGGTACAGGTTTCACAAGTTTCCTCTCTCGAAGCCCAAATATGTCACTGCAAACATTCTCCTGGTCTTACAACACGTTAGACTAATTTTCTTTAATTGAGACATGCGCTCAGGTATATTAATTGATTCTATATTTCTTTTTTACTTGCTCTAAATTAAATAACCACTTTTGACACTTTCTTTATTAGCAACGTTTACATTTTCTTGATGTCTAATAATTACCGAATACATCCCATTTCACAACGAGACTTGGTTTACCAGTCGAAGCGTAAAACATCGGGTTACGTGAGAGCACTACGACTTCCGATGTATATCGTAATTTCGATTTGTGCATCACTGCGATATTGTGCAGAACAACCGGAATTTGGGAAAATAAAAAAAAGCTGTAAGCGTGACCTTCGATTCCGGCGGAGTTGAACGCATTTCCGCAATTCCCCGGGAGAGTATGACTGAGGAACTGTAATAATGCGACAGTTGGAGTTAGCCTTCGACGCACCTTTTTCAGTTATCTTTTATTTTTGAAATTCATATATGTATACAATGTGATAAAGAATCGATACTCGAGTGGTGTGTTTATTTTTTTTTTGTCTAAGTTTATTTACATCATTATCGTTTTGCGAGATCAAAAGTTGAATGGATAATTGACTAAAATTATAAAGTATATGCAATTCGTAAAGTAATGAATATTAATTAATTTTATAATATAGAGCTTGTTGTAGAAACGATCTCTTTACATTTATTTGATTTTTTTATGTACCCGCGTACATAAACGGATGTTGAACCAATGATATATCTCTATCATATAAATAATTAATTTATTTCACCAGCCATAAAAGCTATTCGATAATTTGCTTTTACATTTGTGTTCTATACCTTTATTAAGGTCACACTCGTTCTAAAAAAAGCTTTAAAATTTATTGCGACGTGCGCGCATGCCTTTCATTCATAAAATATTATATATGCTTGGCTATATATGTATAATTAAATACGCTGAAACTAAAGTATGTGCTGGTTATATTCCATTTCAAATATATGCATATGCGGCGTGCATTCACCGCACGAACTTTTAATAATCGCCACACGTTATATATTTCTAACGCTTTATTCCCAAGCACTAAATAAAATGAATATAAGTATTTTTACTAAGAAAAAACGACAACAACATCATCACGCACAAAACAAAAATAACTTCTTTTAAAAATACTTTGAACGTGATTCCTTCCTTTTATAGCTGACAAACGCACATAACCGAGATTTCAATTTTCATTATACAGTCACGTGCATTTTTCCGCAATCAAATTAATAAAGAGCGCGCGCGTGCAGGTGACAGACGTAAAAGCACAAGATATAGAAAAATTCTGGGACGCACGAGGAGAAAACATCGCGCAGATAGCGGAGAAATGCAAATTGCGAAAATAGGAAAATTACGACCTTATTGTTCTTTATTATTAATGTCACATAATACTTATATCGTGGCGCGAAAATTCAAACTTTTATATAGGTATATAACCTGCTTCCGATAACGACGACTCGACAATAGCTGCAGTCGCGACAACAAAGGAAGTTATCCGTCCACCAGGTAAACGCACGCGCGTGTATTTCATCGATTTTTTCACAACTGCATATATACATATAGTGACGTCCGAAATGGACCGTTGCCGGGGGGTTTGCATGACATTCTTTTTTGCGCAGACGAAGTCAGTCCACAGAGTCACTGGAGCAAAAAAGCACCTGCCTGCCATCGGTAGACTGCACCGACTTGATTGTTATGCTCACTCGGTGTGGATAATGATTTTAAACTAGCGGAGAAAGTCGGCGATTGTTTACGCTTTGCGTAGATTGATAGGTGAGGCATCAGTAATGTTTTTTTTTCTTCGCGAGACAGTAAACACAGTCATTTGTATATATTATGGAAAGACAAAAAGGAAAGGTCAACAAAGCTCTGGAGTCACCGCCAAAATAAGGACTAAAGACCGAAAGGACATTTTGTCATCAGCTCAAATTGTCCGGCAATAGCGTAATCTGCGAATCTGCATAAATCAACACGCTTCAATCACGCCCGGAACTATGTACACGTACACATATTCATTTAAAGCGACAGAACGACGGCGCCTCGAGTAAACTCTCGCGCGTCGACGAAATTGCCTACAGCTCAGGCGCGCACTACTGGAATTCGTAATTCCGCCGATGGACCGTATATAGATATCGGGAGTGAAAACACGCGAAAATCGAGAGCCACTGCGATCGAATGTGTCACCTCGGATGTGCCTTAGGGTGTATAGTTTTTTTACGTTTGTTATTTTAATTTTAATGGGTTTTTTTAAAAGATCTTTTATTGGTATTTCGTTTTTTTCCAAGTGTCACCATTAAAAAATGAAATGCTGTTATAGAATCGATCAAAATCTTCTATCAACATGCTAGATGTCAGATGTCTCAAAAAGAAGCTATAGAATAATCTTAATGATCCCATATAGAAAGTTTTTTTACGATTCAATTAAAAATAATTTACGATACACTTCGTGGTAACTTAATTACACCTACGCGTAGATTGTTTCCCCTGAAATTAATAAGAAATGCGAATTGAATCGCCGGCTTAATGACTTCTGCCGAGCACAATTGGAAACTTTTCTCATTCTAATCTTAAGCGCGTTATACACACAGATTTAATTGTACAAACGGCCTTTCCATCGTCCACACAATTGCCTGTGTATATCGCTGATCTTTCTTCGTTATATGGAACGAACCTCGCGATTTCGATCTTTTACCTAATGCGCATGAATATTTAGCGAAGTTGCAACTATATTTAGTTCTTGATGCGGTGATTGATGAAAAATGCGTGAAAAAGTGAAGTTTGCCAGTGTTTTTCTAATACCAATGCGATAATAATTGTTACCACCGTGTGCGCGTACTAATGATGATGATTCCACTGATTCATTAGACGTACTCGAATGTTGGTATACACTTCGTGTAGTTGAAACTGGTTTGAGCTGTGGATCTTTTCGATTTTTCCACGATCGTGTTTTGAGCTATAAACGTTATATCGTCGGAGATAAATTTTCATCGAGATTTCACAATGTATTTCTTTTCAATGCGGCAACAGAACAACATACATGGGAAACTACGTGGTTATTGTGGATGAAAAAATTCATTGCTTTTATTAATCGCGTTACAGGATAAAATACGATTTGAATTCATTCCTGAGCACTAAGGAAACGTAAATAATCATAAAAACGTAATCATCTGTGATGTGACTAACTCATCATTGTTTATATTATGTGCTTATGCATACAGACATGGTTTACAATCGTTGAAAATCCATAAAAACAGCATATGAAATCACAGAATTTTAAAATCGAATAATTATTCAAATCACCTTTGATCTTGTCCGTCTCCTTAAATAACATCGAATGCACTAGGAGCCAAAGTGAAAGGTTCGCGTTATCATCCGGCAAGGTTATTATACATCTACTTGTCGCCGCAGACGTCACAGCATCTGGAAGTTAATTAGTTCAATTCCGTCAGATGATTCTCGCTGCTAATAACATCAAGATCAGGGTAGACCTCGAGAGCAACGAAATAAAAGGAGATAATTTCACACAGCCTTGACTGCGATCACAGCTGCACGTCCTGACGTCTTGTCGAGTGTTCTCATAGCGCCTTGTGAGCTGCAGCAAATATTCAGCGACGTGTGTCGTCGTGTTGTGGTACACAGGTGGTGCTGATGAAGTATGACTTGGTGAAGATTCGCCAAATCTGCCTTTTATTGGACCGCTCATGCTATAACTGGTCTGATTTGTTTCACGATTCTGGTTATAAAAAAACCGGAATATAATAACCTATATTCTGAATTTGTGTTCGCTTGATAGAGCGCGCACAATAGCTTCGTAGCACTAATTATGTTAATTATTTGACAAAGTAACTACTTTTTGGCCCGTTTGAAGGTTACTTCAGAATAAATAGGTCAAAAGTATTGTGTTCTGCAGTAAAAAATTGAATTAATAATTATAAATTGATAGATAGGTAAAAACACATATACTTTTCACATTTACATACATTTGTACGTACATATTTTAATTCTCGCCTCGTTGCAATTCGATTAAAAGAAAAAATACTGATTACAAAATTGATTTTTTTCATTTCGAATTGCGATTCTAACAATATTGCATTTTTAATTTATGACTGGGTTCCAACATTTGCAAATACTTTGTATGCTATTTTTTCCTGTACAAGGATGTAACCTATATATGACACATAGCAAAAAGGAGGAATCTTTTACTAGGATATCAAAAACCATCCCAATTAAGAACTTAAACAGCAAACCAGCACTAATTTCCTCCTCAGCAAAAAGCCTAACACTCCAATTAAGCCTCTAAATAGCAAAGTGCACATCGTCACGCTGCCATGCCTCCCCCATTTATAAAAAAAATAACTCTCGCTCTCGCGAGTATAGTGAATCAGCATCATCGCGAGCCTCGTCCAGCGTGTAAAGTGCCTCTCAACGAGCATTTCATTACATATCTTTCCGGCCACGGGATACACATATACACAGGTCACATTGGTGTGTTCGTCCTTCGCTTTTAGCGCGCCTGGGGGCCAATTATTATTGGGCTCTAAAAGGCTGGCTGGTGCATGCAGGGATGTGTATATAGGTATACATAAATGTAAGAGAAAAGGAGAATAGGACAAGTGACTTCCGTGCGTATATATGCTTGGTATCTCACGTCCTCGTTGTTCATTCGATTGTGGACGTTTCGGCGACTATATTATGGCTCTACGTGATTGATCGCGTGTTTGCTCTGATATAATTGTCGGTATGAATCTAATGGGATTTTAGAAATGAAAACAAATATATTTTTTTCGTATAGAAGTACGATATCATATCTCATCAGATCTAGTTGTGTGATCACCGGTGCGGATACACACACGGATTATTATTGTTGTTTTGCTTTAATTTCCCGTCTCTCTGATGATGATGGGAAAATGTTACATTTTCATTAACGCGCGGAATCCAATTAAAAACCGAGCCGCGCATGAAATGGAAAGCATCACATAGCTGATGCGTATCAACTGCATTGCATCGCCTACGATGTTACATACGTTGATCGCTGATGGTTGTGGCCGATGTAAATAACCTAAATTAATGCTTAACATTTGTAAGCTGCGATGACCCACTTCTTCCGAGTATCACTGAATCGCTAGGCTTTAAAATTATTATTACACGAATCCCAGTATATTCGCAAAAGCGTAGTAGAGATATAATAAAAAAAAGGCAGGCATTACGAAGGGAATTTCGACGTATTTACCAGCACGTATATAAAAAGTAAAGATCCGAGCTCTTTTTCCTTCGGCGTTTACGAGAGCTGCACGAAGCAAATCTCCTCGTTTTGGACGGAGATACAAACTGATGCCAACTCGCGATAATAAACTTTACGTGTTGCTTGAAAATACAACTCGGAGTTTCAGACGTTTTTCTCTGATTTTTTCTTTCACGGTTTGAAGAGGCGATGAGTATCGTTTCACTTAGCGCCTGCAGGAGTTAATCAGCGTCTTTATTAGTTTTAATTGACGCATTGTGTGCGAGATGCGCTCGTTCGGTAATTGTTATGGGAGAAAGATTAATTTTACGGTCGTGTTTGCGTTTATTTTTTTCTTTCAGCTTTACATTCTATAATGAGTATGCAGATTAGTTTGTTAACAATCTTCTTGTATCAGATTCATTAACAAAGATTCGAGTGTATATTGTCAGCACTCGCTGATGATGGGAAGAAGAATTAAACGAGTTGGAGTATATGGTGCTAAATTATTATATTCGATTTAAATTTTTCAGCTTTTTCATTTCGTCTTTTTATACACTCCTCACAGACCCACATCGGAGAGATTATATTTCTTCGAATTACCACTTCAAGTCTTTTTTCCCTGAAAAGATACATCAACTTTTTAAGATCCTCATCAAACGGATCCCATTACACTTCAAATTCAAGATAAGCATCAAGTGTAACACATACGCGTTAAAATCCCGTAACGAAACGGTAACATTTGTAATCGCTCTCTCAGTCACTTGCGCGCGATTTTCCGCAGTAGGCGCGAGACAAATTGGCGTGACGAAATCCTGCGCGCTCGTATATATATATATCCATAATGCTCCGCACTCGCGCGTCATTAAAATATGATTAATAACGCCAAGCGCTCATAGAGGTGAGAGAAAAGTTATGTGTGCGCGGCTTTGAGGTCTTTGATTTACGCGGGCCTCGATTGACAAAGACTACTTTTTTTTCTTCCTTTCTATGTGTTTGTCTTTTCAGGCGTGTAATGAGTGAAAGTTTGTGGATGATTGACTGATAGGGATTAAAGGATGTGATTTGAAGAGAGTATTATGGCAGGTTTATTGTCCTGATATTCATTTCAGGACGATAATTACGCTCTGATAGAGGATATGCGTGAGATTTACGCAATAAGAGTATATAATCGAGGATCGTTTTGTAATTAAACGTGTCACTCTCGTTATTAATTATCTCTTTGAAATATCATATAATCGACGTATACAGCAGACATTCGATCTATCATTAAAAATTCAAATAGAATAATCAGGCCCTTAAATCACCTCATTCAAACTTTCTCCAAACTCCGCAGAGGCAGCGCTAAAATCAAGAGAGGAATGTGTCATCTCTCATTGTTCAGTAAACGCGCGCGAGAATCCCTTATACTCGTAACTTTGAAACTCGCGCGCTTTAGCAATTTTAATATGCAACGCCGGCGGCGTATGGCCGCGCATATTAGACTTTCAATCGAGTTTACGACTTTATTATTACGAATTTGAATATGTTTTCGCGTTATAACGCGGAAACGCCTTTCATACGAAAATTCCCCGCAAGGTCAGCTTAGAACGATATACCTATAATACGCTAATCGAAGGTGCGAAAAGTTCAACTAGATTCAGCTGGTCGAACCGCCGAAACGAGTTTTGGTCAGACTTTTCCGGATTTGCGCAAACTTGCAAATTACGTAACCCAGAATTTTTAGGTTTCGAGGTGTAGACTGATTTTTCAGAGATAATACATTTATTATTTCATCGAGTGCAGGCACTATGAGTTAATTCCATAATGATATAATTAAAGGCCGCTATACGTTGTATAGATTGCATTATCATACGCGAACAAAGTACATTAGAAAGCTGTCGGCATGAAATTTGCAATAATTAACGACTGCTTTTGAAATTTATCATTTCAAAATCTGCGTTACACTCGTGTATAATTTGCAAATACTGTTTGTTAAAGCAATCGATTGTTATCAATCTACTCCACATTGTTCATAAACACGAGAAACATATATCTTCAAACGTGCCGACTCGAAAAAAATCTCGAGTATCACATTGTTGCTTCTTCCTCTCGATAATCGCACGCGATATTTGCCGTTCACCCCGAAGGTCGAACTTCGCAATCGTATCGGGATTCTATATACGAGGTCAGGAAGGAAGGAACGAGGCTTTCCGTCAACACCTTGTTGCATCTTTTCGGTTTTTTCTTTTTCAATATTTGGCTGTTTGTTTTTGGGGAAGTTTATATATTCCTGCGGTGAAAGGAGGTTACGAAGGTCGAAGCTTATATACATTTTCGGTGATCTTGAGATTTGTTTTTTCTTCTGAGGTTGCTTGACTATTTTTTCGGTGAATTCTGCTTTGTTTACATTTGCTGGATATAACGATCGTTAAAAACGTTGATAATAGCACACATTGTGTCTAATAACTCGAGGCGAATTACAGCTTCGCGACTGCAGCTAATGATAGTAATAGATCGTTACTTACGACCATACGTCTTTTCAAATTATGGGATGCGCACGTGAGAAATATGGAATAAGGCTACCGTCGATTCGTTTTTCTCTCTGTGCGTATTATATTAGTGTACAAAGATACTATCGCGTAAGAATATATATATAAGGTATAGAGAGAGAGAGAGAGATTATTTAATAACATAATTGAAAAAAACTAGCAATTTCAGTGCTGGAATCGCTTTTTCTTGATTACCGCACTCGCCTCAGTACGCGTGTAATTATACCCTTGTTAAAATTATAATGCAAATTGCAAAGTTTTTACCCGCTATGTAATTATTCAGCTATACAGGCGGTATGTTTGCATTTCCTTTATATTTCACACCTGTGCGTGATGTGATAAAATTGACGCGCTAACGATCTTATACTCTATGTACGTACACTCGAAAAATCGTTAATCCAAACAATTTCCTCTACGATGTCTTCTTTGTGCGATGATTGATCATTTGAATTGCGAATTGGTAGCTTGATAGAGAGATCGTTAAGCGGAAGCTCGTTTCAGACGGACGACGAAAAAAAGTTTTTTTCCATGTCATCCCTCGATCCGCAAGAGTGATGCAACTCCGCTGATTTCTTACATTTGTTCAGGTGTCTTTTGGAATAAAAATGATTGCGGACCGTGAGAGATTTCCTGAATAAAAAGCGGATTTAAAATGCTCTACTGCCTAATCACGAAATCTCATAATTTTCTGTCGCTATAGCTGCAGTTATATATAGCTGTTGTCTATGCTTGGTTACACTTTGTAAGCAAGAAGTCTGCCATTATAGATCTCAATAAAGCATAGCTTGGGATATACTGGTATTTGAAAAAAATTGTGAACAAAATGTAGTATAGTGGCAACCTAATGCCATAAATATTAATAAATCAAAACCTGATGTCGGCATTGTCCGAATCAAAAATTCTTTTTTCTTCAGAGAAAAACACTCTGTATATAGAAAAAGCATAAAGGAAAAATGATGTAGCCGCACACGATGCCCACGCGCGGACGTCAGAAAATTCATTCATTCCTCTTATCGTCGTCATCGTTTTATGCTCGACTTCTCGCAGCTCTGCCCCCGCGTGTATATAGCTATTCACTATATATACGTGTATACCATCGTGCAGGTGTTAAAACTCGGAAAAATCATTGACCCATTTTTCTCGATGCGTCGCTCGCGAGCTTCTTAATGAGGAAAAAAATCGAGGATTTCATTAGCGAGGAATTTCATGATTGCCCGCGCATATATATATATAGTGCAAGGAAGCTGCGATCTTGTTATATATTTTGTCAATATAGATGCGAACCTTGAATTTTCACACACCTAATTTCATTTCCGGATTATAATGAACGGTATATTCAGTGAAGTTGCGATAAAATTTCGTTGCGCGTATACTGCGCTGCAGAAACACGTAACTTTTATACGAACCATCAAGCTCGAAAGCTTAATAGACCCGCCGGTTTTACAAGCGCATCAAAACACATCAGCGATAAGCATTATGCGTCGAAACCCTGTGTATAGTAGCACAGCAGGCAAATTTTGTTTTCGTCAAACCATGCGTATCGCAATTTTCTTTTTCTTCCGCATCGATCCCATGCGTTATTAAAATGTATAATCGCGAGTAATTGCAAAATATAGACGCTTTACATGGTACTATGCTATCGTAAAATCAATTCATCATCGCATAATAAACGCTGCGCTACTAGACTACACACTGATTCTCTCTTTTTTTTCGTCAATAATAAACTCGGAAATACCGTACGATGTGAAATAATAATAATAATAATAATCGATCGCGGAAATCATATCATGCAAATCGCGTGCGAAAGCTCGATTGTTCGAGGGAAAATTCCTGATGTGCTCTGTTGACAGAGAAGATTAGCGACGTCGGCGTTTCTTCTCTGATGGTATACACAATAAACCTCCGCATCTCTCTCTCTCACGGAAAAGATAAGTCGATACATTTTTAACCTTGTATTATCTGCGATGCCGCTGCTGATGGGTTATTAGTGTGTGCGTGTGTGTGTGTACATAAAACGGAATCCGATCTGCGTTTTTTGCTCGTTATATCGAGATCACGAGTTTTTGCTAAAACCTGTGTATAAATATATGTGTCTTAATTTATGCGGCAGTAAATAGTTGATGGAAACGATAAGTATTTGATTCGACTGACTGATTGAGCCTGTGGTAGGATTATAGCAGATAAAGAGGCTCGTCTCTGTGGCGTCGAGAGAAAGATGAAGTTTGTATATACTGTTGTCGTGGGATGACAGCGTGTCTCGTACTACTTGTGCAGTTTATTAAAAGCTGAGCTTATCACGGAATCTATACAACGTCGTTTTATTATCAGTTTATTGATACGAGTGTCTGAGTCGTTTTACGTTTGATAAAACATAAGAGAAAACTCTCGTTTCCATACTCAATTCAATAATAAGTATATCAGTCGCGTAACACTTGACTTATCAAACCGTGGTCATCGGTCGTCCGCTAAAGCTATACTACTGTACGTATATACAGATAAAAAAAGAGAGCACGTAGACACAATAGAAAATTTCGATTCAATCTACGCATTGACGGAAAAAGCCACTATACCTCCCCAGCTACACAGCCTCAATCAAGCTCGTCCACTATATAGAAACATCAATAACTGGGCATACAGACTGCAGCTCGAGCGCAAACGAACGAAAAGCTAGTGTCCCACCCTTTCATCAATAACCCGATCAGCTGTGATGTGTCTCTTCCATCGTTGCTCACAGCAGCAGCAGCAGCAGCAGCAGGAGCAGCAGCAGCAGTAGCGTCAGCTCGAATGAAAGGGAGAGCGTTGTACCGCTCGCACGGCAGAGCTTACCTTGGCTGCTGAGCGCGCGCACGTTTGATTGTCGTGGTATAGGCATATTACACTGTCAGAGCAAGTGAGCGAGAGAGAGAGAGTGAGTCTCTCAACGCGCGGCGCAAAGAAACAACGTCGCACACGGGAGAGGGACAAGAAGACAAGGGGGGGAGGATTTCCTAGACGACGGCTATATAGGCGGCCCCGAGACCGGCCAGCTTTCCAGTTTTATTGTCTCTGTGTATATAAGTGCACCGGTTATCGCTGCGGCTTCTCTCGGTGTGCGCGCGATTTTGAGGGAGAGAAGCTTCTTCTTTCGAGATCGCACCGCACTCGCTTCACAACATAAGAGACTCTATCAGAAAAGAAGATCATGCCGCCGCAGGAAAAGTTCGGGAGCAAGGTTCCCGACGAGCCGTCGCAGGAGGAGACCCTGAACAACGTGGCCGGTGCCGTTATTGTGGTCAGCCAGTCGCCGACTGCGGACGAGGACTGCGACGGTAATATCCAGGTGGTGGTTCCTGTGGGTAAAATCAAGCCGAGTCAGAAGAACGAAGTCAAGGATGTCGATTTCGACGATCTCCTGCCGCACGTCGGCGAGTTTGGCACTTATCAGAAGATACTCTTCATTCTCATGATACCATTCGCCTTCTACGTCGCTTGGGTCTACTTCTCCCAGATATTCATCACTCTGGTACCGGAGGAACACTGGTGCAAGGTGCCGGAATTGATGGACCTACCCGTCGAGAGGAGGTTGGTTTTTTTTCCTTCTTCTTCTTCTTCTTCTTCTTTTTTGATAGGCCTATGTGTACTGCGCAGATTCTCCGGTGATCAAGGCTGCGCGCGAACGAATATAAAATATAAGTGTAACGCTATGGTGTGGTATATTAATAGACGACGACGACGACGAGCCTTGAGCGGCTGCTTTTTTCTCTCGGCGCTTTTTTTTCTTTTCGCATGAAAAGCCTAACGGAATATTATTATGAAAATGCTGCAGCTCGAAATATAACGCATCAATCCGCGCAAAAGCGACTATTTGAATAATATACTTGTGTGTTATGTGTAGCCAGCGAAAAGTGTCGGAATCGGAATTTCATTGTAATATACACATACGTGACAATGCATTAGAGGGAGATAAAAAAAGGCTATATACATTGAAACACATATCGATCGGTGCGTGTAAAAAAAGCCGCTGATTTTTTATGCCCTCGCGCGCTCAGCTTTCGAGAGATTATTATCATGATTATCGTTTTACGCGTTAAAAATAGTCTGCAGCCCGTGTAGTGTTGCTAAGGAATAGTATATATATAATAATGGCAAGCGCGTTGTGTGTATGTGTACATATAATATATAAAAATGCAGCTATACAACAAAGCCTGAAAAACCGACGGCGTTGGCACCTAATTTCACTTTTTCAGAAAATGACCGTGACTCGAATGCTCGAAAGCCTACAGAGGCAGCGAGCGACAGCTGCCGGCTGTATATATAACATATATATATACACTATATCTGTGCGCGCGGGCGTTTATAGGAAGTGTCATGATTAACGTGTGCCTTTGATCTCGATTTTCGCGGATCATATATTTGCGGAAATGAAGTCCGAAAATCTAGTTTACTTTTTGTTTTTTTGGCTGTATATAATTAGTCACTCACTTACATTAACTTCGTATGAATAAACACACAATATCGCGACGTTTTTGAACTTCAAAACAGCACATCAGCATATATCTGTCGAACGTTTCCCTAACGCAAACACGTGTTCGATCAGCCATCATAATCCAAACCATAGGATATATACAGTCTAAAAAGACACACCGCAGACAAAAAGCCGGTGCCGGGAAATCTCGGCGCTTTATTTCCTGTCTCGGGAAATCCTCAGAGACGCGCGCGCACGCGTCCAAAAGCGTCTGACTTACGCTCGAGCGACATTCCTTACTTCGGTCAAGGCGTGCTCAATCAACAGGTCGCTGATATATTATATACAGCCGATCGTCGGACTTGTTGCGCGGACAGGTGACGCCGATTTTTTTTTTTTGTTTTCTTCGGTTTTCTATTGTTCTGGGATGGTGTTTTTCAAAACATTTTATCTTTTTTATGAAAGTGATAAGTGGGAGCTTCTTTATTGCCAGTTTTATATATGAGTGACTCGATCGAGGGTTTAGCTGAGTTAATTCGGGTTATTTCTGGTGAGAATTATGTATAGTACTTTGACAGACTTATTATCTCTGTTTCTTTTTAAACTTTTCCTGCTGCTCAGATAATGCAGTGGATGAGCTTTTGTCGAGTCTATAAGCGAAACTTCAATCCTGACGAGTTTATTGTCTGGTTGAAAGTAAAGCGTGTTTGACAAGTACGAAAACGGAAATAAATTAATTTACAGTACTCGCAATGCACGAATTCAGAGAAGAAAATCTAAGCGCACAAGTAGAAAGCAGTCGGCTGTGGTCAGACGCGCCGACTCAGTCCACGCGTCACCTACTCAAAAAAGCCATAGCATCACGTGATCTTCAAATTAACACATACAAGTCCAGACAAGTTTCTGCGCTTCAGCCAATCAGCGAAAATTTATTAGCTCTATTTGCGAAGGCAAAACAAAAGTTTGATTTATTTCAGCTACCTATGCAAGCTCGCACAGTTGATGTCTGTGACTAAATTTATCTTTCGTACGATAAGAATGTCAAGTGCGCGATAAGTTACTGGCACAGAAGTGTGTAGTTGCCGATGTACCGATAAAATATTCAAAATTTATGTATATCGAGGTGATTAAATTTTTCAAACTTTGTACGAGAGACTCTCGTCTAGACAAGAATCTGGAATTTCGTAAATTGCCACTAACCGAGTTAGCGTATGATTATTAAGCACGCGCTGCAACTGCAGTGGAAATATCGAAAAAATACCGCAAAAGAGCTAATTTGCAAGTGATCACATGCTCGGCTAAAGCTATGGAATTTGGTGGGACTGAATTATCCGATAAATACGGTATATTGCGCAATATTTTTTTTTGCACAATTTTCCACAGGAAGTCACTGGAAATTAAAAAAGCGGAGAGAATAAAAAATCGAGATTTCCGTGAATTGCAATATCGGTGAAACTGTAGTAGTTGGACAAAAAACAGTTTATTTGGACTGGCTTCATTGGGGTTTTACGTATAAAATTTGTTATTCTTTATTTGTAAGAATGAATGATTAAATGAGAATCATCTTTATACACACGCGAATTAAAGCAAACAAACATGAAAGAATCCGTCTACGTCGCAATTACAGTCAGAAGTTGTAAAAACAAGAGTATATATTTACATCGAAGCCAATGTTAACTCGACTCTTCCATTATATTGGCAAAAGTCTCTTGGCGGAAACAACTTCAGCTGATGGATCTTATATAGCAACAGCAGCAACTTAATGAAATACTTATATATACACCCAAGAGTCTATATTTCCGTTGGCGCAACTTTTTGCCGATAAGTTTTCTTTGTTGTGTATCTTGATGGAATTCAATGATTATGTGTCTGTATGAGAATAAGGCTACGCGGACGCCTCTTATCGCGGTGTCAAGATAAATAAAAGAGATGATGATGTTTTTCGTAGATATACTCTCGTTCAATTATTATTAGTTTTAATGTGAGAAACGCCTCGAGGTGCTAAATGTTTGGCTTACACGTATTGTATCCATGTATGCAGAGATAATAATGTTGAAAATTATATTTCTGTAATTTTGCAATGGAGTGCATATTATATTGTAATATCTCACGAGTACAGAGGGATTAAAATTGAAGTTGCAAGACTTTTTCTGCCGACGCATATCTAATATGTCTTTAAATACACATTCATCAACTTTATGCTAATGCGTATTATAAATACGAATGATAATTCTGAACAAACGCAGAAAACATATATAATATTCAATGAAGGATCCGCGAGTATAGGCAGTCTCGACTGCCTTTTTATTTCGCTCTTAAACAGGCAAACTTTGCTTTTATTTTCGAATTCAATCGCGAGCCTATATAGTCGCCGGCAGTTTTGCATTAAAAGACCATAAAGCGTTGTATAGCCTGTGATCAATACTAGTATATAATTGTAGGTGTAACGCCTGCACTTGATTCGACGTTAAACGGCATTTTCGAATATTCATGAACGTTTCAAAAATTCATCGCGAAAAAATATATCTCTATTCCGTTTCTCATTTCATTTGCGAAATACTTAAGAAATGAGAGTTTTCAGCAAATACAATTACTAAAAATAAAAATCATAAACGAGAGTAGCGTGACTCACTCTGTAGAGCAAAGCAAATATAATTATCAGAAATATGCGAGAGAGAGAGAGAGAGAGAGAGAGAGAGAGAGAGAGAGAGAGCCTAGTCTCGTTATATACTCTCGCAAGTATATAAAAAAGGCTTTACTGCACTTACTGCATCAGAAATTGATTTCTCAATGAGCATATGCTAATTATTCCCTCGGATCTATAATGATAAGGATCTACTCTACATAACGTGCAAACTGTCGACGCGGGCAGTTTCACACTTGCAGAAACGACTTATATACGATTGATTCTACAACTGCAGTCGCGTATAAAAACCTTAATGTCCTGTAATTCACCTACGCGGCTCAATTAATTATAAAGCCGATCTATTCTTTCCCACACATCACGTGAGTGTTCTTGGTCTAAATAATACCCAAAAAACGTAGTGGAGAAAGAAGTGCACGACGTTCACCGCGACAAAAAAGGCCGAATATAAGCCAGAGATTAATGTGTGTACACGTGTATATATAGGTATATAATACACAGAGTGAACGAAATAAAGAAACGCAAGAGACTCAAGGTCCTGCAGGCGGGTCTCCTTACGCGGGATAATTAGACTTGTCCTTCTGGCCGACACGTCGTGCAGTTCTCGTAAAAGAGCCGCGTTTAACGAGTGTTTACCTTACGAGGGATTGAGAGACACGTGTATAGTGCGTAGGTAGAGAGACTATATACACGTTTCAATTGTTATATATACGTTGCGCGTTCTTTCTAATGGATTCCGGCGACGTCAGAGTGTTATAGTTGGCCGATGGCGTTGCGTTGATTGATTGATTGGCTGAGGTGATTGCTCGCGGAGGTGATCGTTGCTTCCTCATGATGCACAGATAAATGTGTATATCTTTTAAGAGATAATTAAGTACACAATGTCGCTATTATAGAATGTGTATATAACAAGGATTGTCCTCAGGTTGTTGTATTGTGTATTAGCTTTTGCTTTCATTTCCTGCATATTAAAAATGTAGAGTAGCCGAGAGTAGTCGATAAATACGTTGTCGTAAATCAATTGAGAATTTATCGTCAGCGCTTATTATTGTAATTAGCGTTGCCGATATATCTTTAACGACGATAAGTGATTTTTTTTACTTACTGTTTACTTATTAACCATCACGTCCTTCTTTGTCTCTATATACTACACCCTATACTTCACCCAAAGAATTGATAAACAATGTACGACGACTTAACCAGAAAAAACCGGCTCGTTCAGAAAGCGTAATGGAGTTGCACAACGAAAAGCCGAAAACTGCAAAATTAGATGACGGGCAGAAAAGAAAAACCCGATGTCTCTGATGACATATAGGAGCGGATATGAAATTCGTCGTAATATCTGGCGTTGCGTCATATTATTTCTTACACACATCCGCGAAAAATTTCTCGCTGCAGATGCTGCAGGCGCCGGGGGTTTGCGAGTCGTCTCGGCTTTTGTTGACTCTCTCGGTTATTAACTCGTGATTGATATACGAGGGGATCTGTGAGCCTCAGCAATTTTCCAGGAGCGAAATCAATTAGCGGAGCTCGTGTTATGAATATGCATATCAGCTGTTGTGTGTGACGGGGAATTTGATTAGTATATAGTCATCAGGTGCGATGATCGGAGCAGATAGATTATATATTGCGTGGATGTTGAATCAGGGTTTTTTTGTGTTATAGTCGGCTACGATAGTTATCGTCGTAACGCTGTATACTTGGTTTTTGAATTTCGATTGACGTCAATGCCTGTCAATGACGTCGAGCAGCATTTTCAAAATGGTTTAAAATCTCGAACTTCTTGGAAGCAGTGATTGTAACACAACACAGATCAGCTGATCTCTATATACTCTAATGATCGCAGAGAGCAGTGTATATATCTATACGAGAGAGAAAAAAGAATGAATGGAAAAGTGCTATAGTCGATAGTCACGTTGGAAAGTCTCTCGGCGCGAGGCCGAGTCGTTACATCATGCGCCGGAGTCGTGCCAGGCGATTTCGCAGGTGCATTGCTAATAGTTTTTTTTTCCCATTTTTTCACCTTCTCGTAAATTCGCTGAGTCTATCTTTCTCTCCCTTTCTGTTTTGCTTTTATGATGCTTTTTCGGGCGCCGCGTGCGTGTGAAGGGGCTTGCGTAAAGGAGATTTTCCGATTTTACGAGCAGCCGGTCTCTCTTTCTCTCTCCCGAGTTAATCGAACTGTAATTTCAAAGAATTTTTATCAGAGTTTAACGACGCCGTGTTGTTAGAGAAATTTTTGCATTTACGCTACTGCTTCAGATTGATTGGTCACTTATTATACTTTTTGCTTACATAATCGTTAAAATAGTACAGCGTGACTTCTGCATATTATCCAGGAAATGAGCAGCTGATCGTAAACCTGTTGCTCTTTTGGCCGCATGCACTTTTTAGAGGCTATATATCCATTCGATAAAAATCCAGAGAGAGAGAATCGTTTTCTGATGATTAAGAAACAAATCGACTTCGCCGAGCTATACAAGCTTTCCAGGATGCGATTATCCTCTGAAGAAATATTTTTTTCCAACGAATTCCAAGCGACTCACCCACACAAGACAAATCGAATTACACGCCCACATTTTTCCCACCCGCGATCTCGGAGACTTATATTTTCTCGGAATATCTCCCTCTACTAAGTTTTGCATACCTCTCGTTCTTCTGGATGAGGAATCGATGCCAATTAAACCGAGGCATTTCACAATTTCCTCTGCATAGACTTTAGCTATTAGTGTATATACACAGATATAGGTATACGAACAAAGAATCGGCATTGAGCTGATTTATGCGATCGCTGATGTTAATTCGATTAATCCGTCGGTCGACTTTTTTTTCTCATTATATCGATATAGTAATAAAAAAAAGCTTCGCGGACAGTCACCGATACTGATACACCATATATACATTAGAACCACCGTGTGTAGGTACAAAGCTATATCTCTGAAAACACGTGTACAGTTAATCGTCGGCATAGAATATCTATATACACGCGGCGATAAATCGCGCGCATAATGCGGTTTGTGTAATCGATTCGGACCGTTTTACGACGCGCGACAAGTGTGCGTTTCTCTCCCTATATTTTTTTTTTCATCGCTGAAGTATAAAAGACCTGCGGTATAATTTACGGCATATCGACAGAGTGTGATGAATAGCGAGTTTTTCATCACCCGCAGGAGAAAGAGCTTATCGCCTATAGGGTGATATATAATAGATAGTGTAAACGATTTTCAAACATTGCAGTAGTCGTTATTTTTTTTTTTTTTTGAATCTCAAAAGCACAGTGAATTTATTTATATATGCGCCTGGAGGACTCTCTTATAGACTAATTCAATTAGCCGTGTTCACTGATTCGTGGTAATTGCGTACAGCCACACACGTCTATTCCCCCTCTTCTATACCTCTATATATTGCCGGCGAGTATCACTATAATTACGCCGGTGACATAATAATGGCTAAGGTCGTCTCTGCTGCAGTTTTTTTTGCAGTTTCTAATTTTATAATTGCTGAAATGCACGCGTGTGCGTGTAATTATCGTAATTGTTTGCGTTATATCGCGTAAATATAAACTTTTTTTTGTCTCTGCTATTATAAATACGGTTATGCTTTTAATTATAAAACGTGATTTTAAAATTACGAACGCCTACTACTACGGTATTTTTATTATTGATTCGAATTCGTCGGCGCTAATTTTGTAAACGACGGTGTACACGTACGTACTGTATTTTAAAAATAATTGAAAAACCGACTTATAATTGTCGCTCTCGTATGAAAATAATATTATCGTTCTCTTGACTCATCCACGAGGCGGTTTCAGGATACGCGTGTGTATATAGATAAGAAAAAAAAGGAGTTTCTCAGAGGCGAACGAACGATCCTTGCAGCATCACCTCGACAAGGCTCCGCAATGAGAGCGTGAACGCGAAAAATTGTTGCATGTCTTCTGCGAAGGTGTGTTCGATGCGCATCGATCGATCGGACTTTTTTACCGAAAGGAATGTAGTGCGAACGACGTGCGAAGAAGGATTTTTTCGAGACGAATCAGCTTGTAGTACTTCGAGAATATTACACAATAAACGCGGTGTACTTCATAATGCAGTAATAGAGATTGATTTTTTTAAATCTAGGTATAGGGGGATAGCGCGTAAATATAGCTGTGTATTGATTTTTTAGTGCGGGAGCGCAGACGAGAAAAAAAATTCATTCTGGTTTGCAGCCATGATATAGTTCATACAAAAATTTCACGACTTATTTTTATAATCGAGTGTGTGATATAGTCATTAAATTCGTGTCAAGAGCGAAAGAAGAATCGTCTCTATCTCTTATTATATATACCTACATTTCCCTTTGCCACAAGTCAGCGAGATACGGTTCAGCGGGATTCAATTATCGTGAGAGCCGAAGTTCATATATGAGCGGCTGATGAACGTCTTCGGAAATTTACTCGTTATATATAATACACGTTGACCTACAGCAATAAACGTCACTTCGGGGCTCATAATCTCTGAATTTCCTCTGGAATATTATATATATACGAGCTACTGATGCTCTCGCTTTGATTTAACGCCTGCAACGATGCATGACAATTCAATTATTTTATACACTATATGTAAAAGAAAAATGTGTGAGAATATATAACCTTAATTTTCGTATTTAATAATCTCCAAGAAAAACCTGAAGCGCTTCTGTCGTCGACAGGCATAATGACGAACGACCGCCGGCATCCTTTTTTTCTCTCTCTTTCCGACGCTGCATTTATTTCCTTGACCCCTTATCGGCTCTCCTAGCCATCAATCAACCGGCCGATGCATCCGTACACACACATATATATAGACGAGGAAGCGCACAGTGGCTATATAGAAGACTACTGTATAAGTAGAGGATGCATTAACGCGCTCATTCTCATTACTGATTAATCGCTCTCTCGCTCAGACTCTCAATGGAGATAAGAGCTCGCGTTTGGCCTCCTTCTCTATACTGCTGCTGCTCTCTTCTTATTATGCAGTCGAGGAGCAACGATCTACTTTCTTTTCTCTCTCTCTCTCTCTCGATGCCGGGAATCTTCCTTCCACTGTATTTTTGCCTCGAGTGTGTAATTAATTTGAAATATGTAATAATCTATGCGCTCTTCTTTCGAGTCTGGAGAACGAAATCGTTGATGTACATATAACGTATACACGCAAAAAACTCGATCTACTTTGTTGCCCGAAATGTCGTGAGAAGAAATGTCGACCTCGCCCAATAACTCACCCAGTTTTTCCCTCATACGGTGTGTATATCCTACGTGTTGTGCCTCTCGCCAAGGCGATTAATTAATGCGTAATCGCGCTCGGGTTTTTGCTATACTTCTGCGCGCAAGGTTCGCCGCGTGGTCGCTCGAGAGAGTTTTTGTCATTCTGCGCTCGAGCTTTGCGACGCGCTATTGTATTCCGATGAGCGAGTCTACTTTATACAGTATGGATATTATATTTTTATATATTGTATAACACACGTGTCTTTTGTATATACTTCTATACAGCAAGCTTTAAATAAATGCTCGAGACTCGATTGCACATCGATGGCGAGAGAATATAAAATTTATTTTTATTATTAAATAGTTTCGATTTTATGAGCTAATATTATACTAAAATGGCATGTGGATATTTTTCGGTTGCAGGATAGCGCTGTCGATACCACCAGAGATGCACGGCTCGATGGAGGGACGAGCCAAGTGTCTGATGTACGACGTCAACTACACGGACGTAAGGGAACGTGGTCTCGAAGTCGCTGATCCGGACTGGCCCACCAAACCCTGCGATAACGGCTGGGAATTCAACCTCACCGTCATCCCTTATGCCACCGTCGCCACTGAGGTAAAGTATACTATCTTTTTTTTTTAAGGAGAGCTTTTTCGGTTGAAAATATTCGCGCTCTCTCCTCATACCTAAACAGGAATTTCGCGTCCAACTCTCCCAACGCAAAGTCCGAAATGTTATACACACACTCTCACCGCAGTACAGCAGACCGCGAACCGAGTTGTACTCGGCAATGCCAATTTGAAGAGCTTTGTGCGTTATGTGGAGGAAAGGTCGGAGCTTTCGCATCAGGATTGTTTCAATTTGTTCGCTCACGTTTTACTTCTCTGAGGATTACGCGGTTTTGAAATGAACTTTTAAATAATAATCCGGAGTTATTTTACTGTTAATTGCAGATCCATTGGCACCGAAAATAATGAAATCTGAGAGACCATTTCTCTGGTCTGATTAACTCACTGCATATGTACGAGTGCTTATATTGTCTCTCCCTCTTTCTCTCGCCTGCACGTGTTAGAAATACTCATGGAGATACGTTTGAAGTCGCTCGACCGACTGAATATAAATGAATGAAGCTTTGTATACGAATCTTCTTTCATAAACTCGCGTCCCGCGTAAATGAATTCTCACTTTTTTACCGCATGCTGCTGCTCTAATGATATTTCTCCTTTTTTTCCTATCGATTTTTTGTCGCTTCCAATTGAGCAAGACGGCGAGAGGCGCGTTATTATTTTTTTTTTTAAACTCGCGACGTTTAATTATAGGCAGATATATCATGAATTTCAAATGTTTCTCTATAGGATGCGGAGCTTGAGATTATAGCGTATCTGGGTCAATGGTACGCTTGTTTCGATTTGAATATTCGCTGATTTGTGGAAAACCATTTGAATACGCGGAGCAAAAAGTGAAAATACTGTTGCCTAAAATGACGTCGCACGTGTCACTCAAAAAAGATTTTTTTTAATGACCTCAAAAAATTCTTCATCTCACGCATTCAAAAAAAAGCTCGTAACAAAAAGCTCCGCGCACTGCTTGCGTCATATAAGTCAGAGTATACAGGAGAGCGAGTAAGTACAGTGCAGTGCAGGCGTAATAACGCGAGGCTTTTGATAGCGAGGCGAAACAACTGTGTGAGCGCGTTCTATAGGGGAGAAGAGGAGCTTGCGGGGTTTCATTTCGGCGCGAGACACGACGCTTTGTGTGCTGCGTCTCGCCTCACAGTAACGAGCGATGTGTGCCGTCGTCGTTGGGGGATAGTTAAGATAGTTTATCCTCTCGAATGTCTTTTTTTTCTTTCAATTATTTTATTGACTGTGTGGGTGGAGAACATTCCTGTGGCTAATTTATACACCATTTTTTTTCTTTCATTATCCGACGTACAAAAACTACTGATAAATGTGAAACACACTTTGTATATCCTTATACAGCGCACGTGTTTCTCAAACACTAAACACTACATAGTTCGAGAGAGATAATTATCACGTTTACCTACTCGTGCATTCCGATAAACGATTGATCAATCCCTTTCTCTCGTTATATTATATCCTTATACTGCACACATCGTATATAAAAGCTTTGTAATACATACACACACGGCCTTGTTTCGACGCTCGAATTTAGAAAGGTTACGACCGATAGCGAATTAACGATTTTCGATTCGACTCGTTGAGCTCGAGCTGACGACCTCAAGCGCTACTGTTATATATCCTAATGAACAGCCGGAAGTCGATCTTGCCGCGTTTTTTTTTCTCACAGGAGCCAGGCATTGTTTTACTTTTTATACGTCTTCCAGGAATGTTTTGCGTTAATCACAGCTCGGTCGATGACTGTGTTTTTTTATCACACATATATAGCTTCATCTTGAAAATTTTTCATTATTTTTTGTTTAAAAATTACAGCTGGAGTGGGTGTGCGACAACGCGGCGCTGCCGACTTTCGCCCAGAGTATCTTCTTCGTAGGAGCGATATTCGGTGGACTGATATTCGGTTGGATCGCCGATCGGTACGGTCGTATTCCGGCTTTGGTCGGCACGAACTTGGTGGGATTCATCTCTGGTATCGCTACGATATTCGCTGGGAATTTTTGGGAATTCGCTGCTTGCCGATTCTTCTTTGGATTTGCCTTTGACAACTGCTTCACTATGATGTATATTTTGGGTGAGTAAATTGCTTATTTGGTGAGCTTAATTTTGCTGAGGTGGGACTGCATATACTTCGTATTAAAAGAAACGAGGGAAATAAGGGGGACACCGAGAGTGGCTCGTTTTTTGATTATCTTAGATAGTTGGTACAGTTATATGAGCCTTGAGAGTTATTTTATATATTTCACTCGAGTCTTCTTATTTCCCCTTATATTTTCCACTTTCCTTTTTATTTCTCCTTAATATCCTTCGGGCGTCGGTGACGTCGGCCCCTCGATATATAAAATTACTCTCAAGGATCATAAACTTGCTGAACTTTCTGAAAAGAAAGACTAAAGCGTATATGTTTATACACTTTTATTAATCGCCAAAATAAAAGTTTTGACGGATAAGTGCGTCGAGTTTGTCAAGACGGTAATACTTAATTTTTCCTAATTTTTCACCCTGACCACAATAGCTGTGTTATAAAGGCTTAGAAAGTAAATGAGTTCCAGGTAGTCAGATTTCTCAGCGCACTTGAATATCAGCTTATAATCCGCTGCGCTTAACAAACACAATAGCGCAGTCGTCTATAAGAATTGAATTTGCGGTCGCAGTAAAACTATAGTCGCGGATTCCGCGAATCGATAACATCGGAAAAATGTTCTTAACCTTTCTGTATAATTGCTCAATTCGCAGCGTTATCTTTATATTTTTTTTATTAACTATATAATACGCAAACCGGTTAGAAAAAAAACAAATCGTTTATACAACGAGTCTCAAATCGCTAATTTCATCTGCAATAACGCTTTTCCGCGCACTCGACAAGAAAATTTTCTAGAGCGTTATTAAGATAGACGAAATAATTTATATTCACGGTATAAATCAATGTCAAAAGGTAGCGGCCGAAATTTCTCGACGAAAATGCGTTTAATCCTCAGCTTTGCCTAATCCGCGGTGTGACGAAAATTTGCATTTTAATAGGAAGTTATATATACGCTATAGTCCGGAATCGTAAAGTCACTTTGTTCGCTTTTCGTATATACGGCAGTATTATAAACACAAGACTACAGTTAAGTGCGCATAAAAATACACGATAAAAAAAAACGCATCTAATACATCCATCCCCGTCGCAATACATTGACCCTTTCGCACCCCCGGAATCGCGAGGTTCGAGTATATGTCGATATATATACACTCTCGTGCAAATGCGATTGTCGTAACCGACGAAGCGTGAAAAAAAAGACGTCTGCTACTACTTGCTTTTACGATGCCAATATTGCCCTTCTTCCGGTAAGAGTCGAGGCCGCGACCTTCTCTCTCTCTCTTTCTCGCTCGTGTACGAGAGACGACTCTTTTGTGCGGCGCAGCTCCTTCCGTTTCTGTGTTGTAGCTGCGAGTTTTTTTTTCTTTTCGTTGCCACGCCGAGATGCGGTTTTTGCTATACTGATGGCGAACGACCGTTTTTTTTCTGCGGGGAGGAACGGTCGTGTAATGAGATAGTTGGTGCGTGAACTGCGGGATATGGATGGAGTGTGCGGGAAATTGAATTTGGAGGTGTTAATGCTGATGGTTATGAGTCATTCTGAGTTTAATTTGGGCTGTTAGTTTTGATTATAGCTATTCATCTCGGTTTAGAGTTAATAATTTTATGTTAAATGTGTTATTATTTTCTATTTCTTTACTCGTATTACATTTTTTTTTTTTTTTTAATGACTGACATTTTTTCTTCGCACGGGTACTATAGATTTCCGAATAAAAGCAGACCGTTGAATTGTAAACTATTATCTTATGGCGCTAGCTCTCGATAGCAAATAATACCTCGAATGAATAATTATTTAAACTGCCAGTTATATATAGAAAACACTTAATTTCATAGCATAATTATATTACAGTTATAATTATTACAATGAAATTTCAGTACTGGAATACGTCGGACCGAAATGGCGAACATTCGTGGCGAACATGTCGATCGCGATGTTCTTCACATTCGCAGCATGTATCCTTCCATGGATCGCTTACTACATAGCCGACTGGCGATTGACTTGTGTGGCGACATCGGTGCCGTTGGTATTGGCAGTGGCTACCCCTTGGCTGGTACCAGAAAGCGCTCGGTGGCTCGTCAGCCAAGGAAAGATCGACAAGGCCATGACGATTCTCTCGAAATTCGAGCGTATCAACAAGACCAAGGTGCCCGATCAGGTCTACAAGGACTTCAAGGTGAGGCTGACACGTTGTGAAATTATATCCTGACGAAGAGATAATAGAAGAAGTTTTTACGATTGGCTTTTCTTTCGCAGGATACGTGTGCTAGAATTCAGAAGGAAGAGGAGGCCGACAAGTCGTACTCGGTGATTGATCTTTTCCGGAGCCCGCGACTGCGAAATATCACGATTCTCTTGGTTATTATCTGGTGAGTCTATGTCGCTTGTGATTACTTTGTTTATCTCGTACTTTAATGTACTTATATACGAATACAATTTTTCAGGATGGCGATATCCCTGGTGTTCGACGGTCACGTGAGAAACGTCGACAACCTGCGCCTGGATGTGTTCGTGACGTTTACAGTTGCCTCGGCGACAGAACTGCCGGCTGACACTTTCCTTACTCTCGTACTCGACCGCTGGGGTCGTCGCTGGCTCGCTTGTGGCTCTATGGTTATTTCGGGAATCTTCAGTCTGTGGGCGAGCCTCGTTTCCAACAGTGAGTCGATATCTGCACACGTCTTCCGTCTTTCTCTGAGGCGATCGAAATAGATGTTGTATCGTTTGAGGCTGATGTAGCTTTGTGCTTTGCCCTCGTGTATTTTCTTTAATATTTCGAATTCAAACACGAGATATGTTGTACAGAGATAGTCCATAAGGACGATAAACTGAATAATTCGCGTGTGGAGTTGTCGCGTCAGCTCCCCTTTAAGATAAGCTCGATATCTATTTGGCACGCTTTACCGGGACATGCGTTATAACCTACTGGTTTTATCATCCTGTGCCACTCGACACAAAACGGAGTAATTTCCGATTATCTATATCTAATTGAACTAATCGACGAAAATTAATTTCAGACATCTACTCCGCTACCCTGGCGATAATCGGTCGATTCTGCGTCAACATTTCCTACAACATCGGTTTGCAATACGCAGCTGAGCTGCTTCCCACAGTAGTTCGAGCTCAGGGTGTCGCGTTGATCCACATAATGGGTTACGTGGCCAGCATAATCGCTCCGTTCGTCGTCTACCTGTCCGTCATCTCGGAGGTTCTACCACTTCTGGTCCTGGGAATTCTGGGAATAGCCGGAGGTATCCTCGCGCTATTCCTCCCCGAAACTCTCGACAAGGATCTGCCCCAGACGCTACAGGACGGCGAGGAGTTCGGCAAGGATCAGGGACTCTGGGACATGCCTTGTCTGATGAAGTGAGTTTGCGCGAGAGTATTATTCTTGTTTTTTTTTGTTCTATATCAATAATGCCGGTCGTTCGTTGCGACGACTATTAAAAACAGTCGGAACAATGCGCTGCGGGTGTATATAGAAGGAAATAATACGTAGGAGGTAATGAGAGAAAAGAGCCATTATTCATTCATCCTTCGGATTCGCGATTCCGACTTTTAGTATTGAAATATTTTAGATTCCGCGGTGAGATAGCGGTATTTAATACAGCTTTACAGGCTGTAAAAATATCTTTTACGAGAGAGCCTGGAACGTTCCTTTCGATTCCAAAGTTAATTTGTGTTTTTTTTTCTCTCTTAGAGTTATGCAATGGCTGTGATTTCTGTATATATATATATTATGATTCATTTACGTCGATTATGATAAAATAAAAATTGAATTTTCTCTACAGGAAAGCCGACGACGTGGAGTGTCCGATGAAACGAAACGTACGCCGCAGCTCGACGATTCGCAGTTCGCGACATGCTTCCTTCCGCGGTTCGATTCGTGGCGAGACGCTGAGGAGCAGTATGATCCAGAGGTCGAGCATCAGGTCACGCCGAAGCGAGGCACCACCTGTCGAGGAGGAACGACTCTAGGCCGAGGCCAAGTGCTACTTCCTCTCGAACCGCGTCGTCGCCGGTAAGAAGAGGTGACAGTTGTCGGTCGAGAACTTTGTCAGCTTTGCCACTGGACGACTCTTCGGGGAGGCTCAGTGTCAGCGAAGCGGCAGTGTTTAAGTGGCCGACGATTTTATCGTTGCTTGTGATAAAAAGGACGAAGAAGCCATTGCGAATGATGTGCTGTGTGTATAATTGTTTTGGGAATTATATAGATGTCTCTTTTTTTTCTCGTTAGTTAGGTTTCGTTTTTTTTATATACAGGACGTTGAAATTCGGTGTAAATTTTTGTAAGCAAAATTTTCTACTTTGTTAAATTGTTAATTTTTCGCGTGGAAGCGTTGATGAATTCTTCGACGCTAGTCAAAATATGTAACTGCTTTACTAGTATTACTTGCCAATTTTAGAGTTACTATTAATCATACGTTTCATTTGCGAGAAGTCAAAGTTCATAGACTCGGATGTGGATTTTAGTCAAGGGTATGAAGAAACTTGAACGAGTGTCTGGGCTTTGGTTTCATTTTTAGGCGTGAAAATATTTCATAGCCACTTATATAGGAAGAGAAGATATAAACGCATTGATGCATGCTCTTCAGCGTTAGTCAAAAGTATTTTTCGCTTTAATGTAGTATTTTACGCGTTCGCCGAAAGTTGCCGGAAGGATCGTATACGAATAGCGAAGGGAATAATATGCTGCAAAGATTTATTTTTTTATACTATGATTGAGAGCTTGCAACGGAAGGAATGCATTGTTATCTTCTCGAGTAAGCCATTCGACGAATGATTGTACTGTGAGCGTATTGTGACGCGATTCGTTAGAAGAGTAAAAGTTATGACAGATAAATCAAAAGAGAAATGGATTTGCGTACTCGATATAGACGTGTAAGGAGAAATGTACATAACGGACATGAAGTATTTAAGTATATATAATTTATACGATAGATTTTTATGTGAAGAATTTCGTGTATAACTAACGTACCCACGTAGTCTTCTCTAACGTGATGAAATATGTAAGTCATCGAAAGTTACCGATCACTAATTTTGCTTGTATTAAATTTTAATCTAATATCGATTTAGCGTATAAAGAAAAGAGTTTATAAAAATCGTTTTGTATATACCTATATATAAGAAGATTTATCAATTATATATATATCAGACTATATAGCATTAGGGTTTCATGATAATAAAATATGCATTTGTACAGTATACTTTGGCATCGTTGATATTGATATCACCTTTCCATCACTGAAACTACGATTGATAAACTCTGATTAAATGTTTGCATTATCTACTATGCATTAATTAATCGATCTGTGCTGTATTGATAACGTTATATACTGCATACAATAATAAAATATAATTAATATGCCAATCGTTGCATTTGTTATTATCTGACCCAGTAAATGCATAGCTGACCTCTCTGTAAGATCCATTAATTGGCAGCCTATTGTCGGTCGATGATTATATTTGCGAAGCAGCAGATGCGGCAGCTTCCCGCAGCGCGAGATGTGGGCATATTTGCGCCTGTGCTATGATGACACTCCTGCGTTCGCTGCAAATTAATGTAATGAAATAATTTTCTGGATTAAATTCAGAATACTATACAACACTATCAAAAACAAGCATTTCATTTTCCGTGATTCGCCCAATCGATTTTCGATTAGTTACCTGTTCGTCGCGTGCAGCCGCCACCGCTTTTTGGTATATTATCGCCAGGCTTTTGTTGTCCAGCCGCTATAGTGCACTGTGTGTATACCAGGTGGTTCGCCGGTTACGTGGCGGCGGTTAAATAATCGAGGACTCGATTAATTTATGTGCGGACGGAATTAGCGAGAACATTGGCTATAGGTTCACCTTTCAGCTGGGCGTGATTGATGAGTACGCGAAGCGATTTTTGAATTGTCACGTGATGGTGACAGGAGTGATGATGAATTTTATATTTACAAAAAAGTAACGCTTAGAGGAGAGTTGCTCAGTGTAATTATTTATGCGTTTCCGGTTATACTGGCAACTAATAACTGTGCAACTTTGCCAAGGTCATTTTATCACAGCAAAATTTATAAAACAAATTATATTGGCGCATGAGAGATTTGCGAATTGATACAATACTTTGCTGACTATATAGTCATATAATATAGCCGCAAACACCTGTGGTTCCATTGCGTTCTTAAGCCTTCTGCGGCTAGTTTTCGCTTCAACTGACTTATACATATAAGACGCTTCAATACAACGAACGAATAAATAACAAACTAATCAAATTTAATGCATATACAAAAACATTCACAAACAACTGACGCAATACTTCGCAAAGAATATGTTATAACGCAAACTGCAGATGAACCAGTTCTTCCAATCGTCTTCAAGAATGCCCCCCTACACAAAAACGAAGTACACCATCAGTAGATAAACTCTTCAGAATTTCCCTTATCACCTCTCATATCCTTGAACCGCGAGCAAAAATAAGAGCGATACATCCCTTATCAGTATAGCACAACTCAAAGCAACTAGACCGTAAAAATCACACAAACAAACACAGTCACGCGTGCGCCGTTATCCTCCTCTCTTCTCCACGGCCACATAATCGCAGCCCTTTTTTCACTTGCAGCGGTCTCGACTCTCGTTATAGCCGTCTCCCAGCTCGGCGGCTACTATACTCAGTATACGCACTCGACACTCGAGCGGTAGGTCGATTTTCCATCGCGAAGTCTTGGTTAGTTTGTTTTGAGTTGTGCACCGAGTTGTATGCGATATTTTGTAGTGTAACGGGAGGAGACCACTGCGCGAGAGCGCTGCATATACCACGTAAGAAGCAAGTGTATTGTACAAGAGAGATGCGGTACTGAAGAGGATCTGTTTGGGTATACTTACTATACTTTCGTTGGAGTCTGGTTACGGGACCTATGGTCGGATTTTATAGATGTGAGTTATTAGAGAATTATTATTAGTTTTTTAATTAAATAGCTTCTAAATAAGGGTGATCGAACCTTTGGGAGATTATGTCGGACGTAACAAGTACAGTGATACAAAAAATACATCTCTTTGATCATTCGCATTGAAGCAATCGGCGATTGACTCGTACAACTAACGCTAATAACGTCTATTATTTTAACGTATACACGCTAACAATCAACAGCTACATGGAAAGAGAGATAAATAATTCTCAATACAGTGTTTTTCCAGCACCAACGTTTCCTTTCGCACAAAACACACCCCGCTATCAATCCCTCTCAAATCAATATAAAAATCACTCCGATACTATGCTACATGAAGCAATAACCCAATCAAACACATAGTCGGAGAAAACGAAACTCCTCGATTTATTTATAGATACCCCCCGTCGATACTATTATTACTCCAGCACAAGTTTGCGCACACACGTCAGCTTATTACATCGAATGAAACCCAAAGCTTTGCCGTACAGTCTCTTGCAGAAAGTTGTAGCCGCTGTCTGCATGCACATGCAGGTATAAGCCTCTGCGACACCCGATAGTCACGTCTCGTGGTGTTCCGTTGCCTTTGCGAAAAAAAAGATCGATATTGCGAGTATGTAGCGGGTGTTTTTTTCACTCGGGTTATTTTTGATTTTTGTGAAGCGATTGCGTTTTCTTTGTGAGGATGATTTAGCAGAGCAATTAGCGGTGGGGTGAATTTATAAAGTATTATGTATATACCGATGATTTATTTACTGGATGAGCGATGCGTGTGATGTGTATATTATCGAGTTGAATTATTGAACGAACTCGATAAAATAAATTCAAATAAATGAGTATCGATATGGTATCGTTAATGAAGTGAAATTCCGTTTGACGTTGCATCAGAAGTATGATAAAAATTCGAGATTGTCTACTTTGGGGGATATACAGGCTTGTATATTTAGAATATACTTGAATTAAATTGAAAAATTCTCTCCAGTATACTTAAATCCACGCGCATTTCGACGCTCAAGATTCCGGAAAATCTCGACCCAATTCTGCGCAGGCATCTTCAGAATGTAGTGACTTCGCGTCGTTATCTGTTTCCGTAGGAAGCACTTCCAGCGTAGTAGTATAGGTATTAACATTTGTACATAATCTACTGCTGAAAATGCGACGTTTTGCCTGGTATCTACAAATTTTCTGACGTAGGTGCGCTTTACTCAATATAATTATAATTAATACCTACGCCATCCAAGATTTAGTCTCGTAACCGTTTGTCTTTACTTCAATTGAATTACAGGAACACGGCTCAATGAAAGAACCATCAAACCTCAATTCGCAATTTCACAGCCAAATCACGAACATCCCAATGTCACTCTTTAATCTATAATCATGCAATATAATGCGTGCAACTCTCATCGATCGGTACATTCACATATAAACACCCACACCTATAGGTATACGCGCGAGGGTAAGTCGGAAGTTCGTTAACCGTAAACTCGCAAGACTGCAGCGATAACATAATACCTACCTGACGCTTATTTTCTTGGATGTGTGTGTGCATGTCTACAGTATACACACATATACAAATTGCATATCCCCACTTTGCGCGAGCTTCGGTCGACACGCGAGAACCAGAGCGACCAAGTCGATATGCAGCTCCTGCCGGTTCGAGGGCACGAGTCTAGAGCCAGTTAGTTGAGCCGTGAAAACGATGCCGGTCGATCGTTTTTCGAGCTATGCCGGGCGGTGAACGTTGATTTTGGATTTTGGTGCTTTTCGGATAGTTGTTCGGTGTGCGCTAATCCTGATAACGGTATTTCTTTTATTTTTGTGTTTTGTGGATTTTAAGTTTTTGAAGTAGAGACTATGGGTCAACAGAAGGAAGATGTAGAGGTAATTTTGGGTTCCAACGATAATCGTTACTAAAACTGCTTAAAATTTGTTAAAGTTGCATACTATATAGTGAGTTCGTTTATTATACTTTCTTAGTTGATATTATTATTATAGCTACAATCTGCGAAAAATCCGATTGTCGATAGATCGCAATTGTTGTCTTGATCGATATCGTTGATCGATAATAAAATAGTAGTAACTAGAACTAGGTCAACATATAATTTATCTAACAATAATAGAGTAGATTTTTTATTCTGTTGATACAATATCAAATATATTATAATCTACGTATGTTTATGAAATATATAATTTATAGCAAGATAAAAAAAAAGTTATTATTAAAGTGATAAAAGAATTCTTCTTGCCCAAAAGCATTAATAATTTTAGCGCTTGAAAAAAGATTGTCGTTATCAATGTTTAAACAGCTCTCACGTTTTTCATGCATTTTTTAATAACAAATGACATACTACATCAGATATATTTATTTATGTAAATGAATCACAATGAAAATGACAATTGTATTTATGTAAATGAATCACATTAAAAATTACAATTTTTCAATATGAACGATATTTTAAAAATTTCGGCATTGGGTTATTAAATTTTTCAATTTTAATTAAAATATCAGGATATTATCCATGAGTGAGAGCCAGTTATTCCCAGAAACTATCCTATATATAAGATTCTTTCCCTGAACTAATATCCATACGCACTTAAAAGGATCTTAAAAGTTTTACAACTCTGCTCCGAGAAGTTTTTAAGAACCTCGTAGTAAAACACAGTCTCATTTTGCAGGACTGCTGCAGATGTTTCGGATTCTTCACTCTATTTCAAGTCTCATTTCCATATACTTTTACACGCAAACAAATAAAGCTGTAAAAATATATATTTTTTCATTGTCTGCATAAGAAAATTTTAATCTTATCGAAAATTCTTGACCCAACTGCGACGATAACAATCCCGTTTTTTCAATGACTTTAGTTTGAATACTTTTAAATTAACCATCAAGAGCAAACGCATAAAACTGACTTGAATTTAAAGAAAGCTGTCGTTCAATAGTGATTTGTGGCGAGTCGCATGATCAAATTGTCCTTGCAGGGTGTAGCAAACAAGATGAACTTCCTTCTCATATATATAGACACACAAAAAACAATAAGTTTATTACATGCATTTTTTTTGTAATGATAACAGACAACAATAATGTAAATTATTAACTATATATCAATTTGACTTCTATATAAGAATGTAAAAAATCTTCCACCCATGGGTTTTTAATCTCGTGTGCTACCAGCCAGCGGGTCGCGCACATAAATTGACTGTTGCGCAACTACGGCCAACCGCTGCACGACATAAATATATGCATGCGAAAAAAACCGTCTATCAGTCACTCGCTACATCTTCGCGAGTGAGCCAGACGTAATCTTTTAAAGTGTCTTCTATAGACAGGATAAATTTACTACACTTTTTAAGACTGCCGATGTAGTAAAATTATCAGCGAGCAAGTGTCCGGATTCATTGGAGGCAACAATGTTGTTATGTTGAGTGCAGTATAAGATTGTTTATTGACTGTACTATTGTAAATATTTTTAATTTCGCCTCGAGTTATTATATAGGTTTGAAAATGAAGCGAGGTTCTCAAAACGAGGTAATTTTATTATGATATATTAAATCGTCGAAGGTCATCTCAATGACACCGAACTCTACTTAAATGTATAACCTATTGTTGTAATAATGGTATAACAATAGCTTGTATGATTGTGTAGTGAAATAATTAAAAATGTATACGTAGGGAATTTTCATGTAGAAAATATCTGTGCATATAGGAAAATACGTTTGTGTGGTCGCATAACAATTTGAAATGGAAACATTCATCGAAATGAACAGCCCTTCCGAAATGTCGTGATTAGTTCTAATTGTTCGAATTGTCCCAATAGAACTGCTGACTCGAATGAACTATTGAGCTGATTTAAAGTTTTAATCGATTTTAACTAGAGGATTCCACTCGGCGAATTCGAGTTAATTTTTTGTCATTCATCTCCTCTCGAATAATCGTTACGTTACTCCATTTAATCATCAGCACTAATTGACGAGACACAATAAATAATTGATCGTGATGAGATTTAAAAATAATCAGGAATGACCAATAATATTTTCAGAACGTCGAGAAGCAGGAGGTAGACCAGCATCAAGAATCACCTGATCAGCAGCCGTCAGAACAGCAGGAAGACGCGATCGAGATGATGTCGAACTACAGGCGAGTCAAGTACTTCGAAATGGACGGTCCAAACGAGCGGACGGCCTTGAGACCAAAACTCGAATCCTTCGACGACGCCTTACCCCACGTGGGTGACTTTGGCCGGTACCAAGTGTACTTGCTATTTGCACTGCTGCCATATACCGTCTCCTACGCTTCACTTTACTTCTCTCAGTTCTTCTTCACTATCGTACCGAAAGAGCACTGGTGTAAGGTGCCAGAGTTGATGGACAGCTTGACGTCGGAGCAGAGGTCAGTGTTATTGTTGATAAGGACATTAGTGTCATGATTATTAAACTTTAATCTATACCCCACACCTCAAAGGCTCATCCGACTGAATAGAAAACACCCCGAATTATCCTCTCCAAACAGCCCCTCTCATCCCAACACACAAAGAAACGATCTCCGGCAATAAATTTCTCATCCGATGCGCAGGATACAGTCGGCCATACCAGCAGCGGACAAGTACCCCTTCTACGACACGTGTCACCGGAAGGACCTGAACTTCAGCGAACTGGTCGAACGAGGCGTGCCCTCGTCGCTTTGGGTGACTAATCGAACCGTCGGCTGTGAAAGCTGGGAGTACAATTTCACCAAGATTCCATACGCCAGTCTCGGCGCCGAGGTGAAGTGCTAACGCAAACAGAGGCTTTTTATTTAACAGTTTAACTTTTAACGACACCTTGCTTTATCATTTTGAGCCAACTTTAAATTTTCATTTTAATTCATCAAAAAACGAACGTTAATAAACAGCATCAACTATATTCACTACTATACCCAACGATTAAAAATTCATAGCCTCGTAACCGACGACAAACAAAGGCTCCAACCACCCATTTCTCGATCAAAAGAGAAGCAGCCCTCATTAAAGCATTAAGCACTTAATCCTAAATACACCCCCTAACTCAGTATAGCCCCCTTAGCTCATAAGAAACAAAGAGAAAGGCAGGAGCGCCGCGAGAAATTGAGTTTTGTTATTGACGATCAGCTAGATTGGGTATGCGATCGGAGCTACCTAATCTCGACGGCCCAGATGATCTTCTACTGCGGTTCCATCACCGGTGGATTCCTCTTCGGTTGGATAGCCGATCACAAGGGTCGAATTCCCGCCCTCGTGCTCTGCACCAGCTGCGGACTTTTGGCTTCAATCGCGACCGCCTCGACATCGGCTTTCTGGTCATTCGTCCTTTGCAGATTCTTCGCTGGATTGGCCTTCGATAACATCATCAACATTCCGCTGATCATAGGTGGGTATGTGTGGCAGGATCAAAGGGTTTCTTTAATGAATATTTAGTATCATGGGGGCTTTTGCGTTAAATGCCGACTGGTTACTATTGGCAAATGACGACGCGAGTAGTTTGCGGTAACGACAGCTGCCGTAAATTCTGGGGGAAATTTATCGCTTCGGTAGACATTATACACTGCACGCTCTTTATTTACGGAATAACTGTTGCGATAAATAAAGCTCGTGGTTGAACGACGAAAATTCATTTTTACTCTTTTAAAATTAATCTAATCTAACAAGCCGTGTCTGTTCCAGTGGTGGAGTACATGTCGGTTCAGCGTCGTAGCCTCGTGGTGAACATCGCCTTCGGCGTTTATTTCGCTCTCGGTAGCACACTACTACCCTGGGCCGCGTATTACATCGCCGACTGGCGTTATCTCTGCTACGTGACTGCACTACCCCTCGTCAGCTGCTTCATCACGCCCTGGATTCTGCCTGAGAGCGCGAGGTCGTTTTCCGTTGTCTATAAGATATCTATATATTTTCGAATGTTGAGCTTGCATTTTGAATTATTTCTTCTTCTTATCAATAACCACAGGTGGTACGTATCGAATCGGATGTCGGACAAGGTGATAGAGAAGCTCAAGCGGATAGCCAGCGTTAACCGGATTAAGCCTGATCCTCACTTTTACGAGATTTTTTACGTGAGTATAACATATACTTAACTATTCTAAGCGAGAAATCTGAATTTTCTATTCTTCTCCTCCAGAGGAACCTCAACTCATCGGAGAACCGAACGGAATCGGCGACTCTGATCGATCTCTTCCGCACACCTCGACTGGCCAAAACCACGATCATCCTCACGGCCTTCTGGTGAGCGATTTTCCTTTATATTCACTTTGAAAGCGCACGTATCCCAAATCGATATAAACGACGCCAATGTCGACAGGACGCTCACCGTCGTGGCGTTCGACGGGCACGTTTACTCGTTGAAACTACTCGAGAGCTCGGTCTTCGTCTCTTTCTCACTTGCTTGTGCCACGGAACTTCCCGCGGGACTACTTCTCACTCTACTTCTCGATCGCTGGGGTCGAAGATTCTGTGGCTTCATCACCATGGCCTCGACCACTCTTTTCAGTCTCGCCGAACTCTTGCTTGCTTCCGGTAATTCATTTTACTGCCAGTCGATATATACGTATGTACACTTATTTGGCCTATTGTGACTTGTACATTATTGCAATTTCAGAAACGGCGAAACTGCTGATGTCGGTAGCTTCGCGATTCGCCCTGAATATGGCAGCCAATGTAGGACTGCAATACGCCGCGGAACTGCTGCCTACTCCCGTACGTGCTCAAGGGGTTGGAATGATTCACATATTTGGAATCCTGGCGCATTCCATTGCGCCGTACATCGTCGATACCGTGAGTTTCTTCGATTACAACAGATTGTGCATTTCGTTCAATTTTAAAATTTGGATTTAACGTTTCAGGCACACTGGTGGACGGACCTGCCGATGTTGATAATAAGCATCGTCGCATTCGTATGTGCGAGTCTCGTGCTATTCCTGCCAGAAACTCTCGGTCGCGATATGCCACAGACTCTGCAACAGGGAGAGGACTTTGGTAAGGATCAGCGATTTTGGAGTCTACCTTGTCTCGGTAGCTCTAGGGACGAGTGTCGGGACGCCCGTAACAACAACCGCGTTAACCACAGCGTTAAGATATGAAAGTTGGAGTCTCTTGATTTTGTGTGGATCGATTTTCATGGATGCGGTCTTGTCGTCGGCCTTGATGTTTCACGACTGCGAGAATAATTTAGATTATTTTTTGATATACCTTAGTTATATAGAGTATGTACTTTAGAGTATTTTTTGATAAAGCTTCGATGCACAACGATGTTAGATTATATATTCTTATTATAAACTTTGTATCGTCTTCTGTAAATGTATACTTTTTAAGCGAGCTTTTGAAAGTGGAATAGCTATTCGTATAATCAATCTCCTCTTTGTGTAAGTTTTTCTTTTTTTTTTAACCAAAGAAACTCAAGCTTATTATACAAAATAATCGTAAATGTAAATTTTCTCGTGAAATGTCAGAGGACGATGAAGCTTTTGTAAAATGCCGCCTATTTTTGTGATATATACTGGAAGTGCACTATAAGTGTATGTAACAGAGATCTTTACTTAATTAAGAATATCGTTTATGACTTTGTTACGAAATCCGCCGACGAGCCTTTTTACACACGCGCTGTCGCCGTTAGCGACTTTACCTACTTTTGTATAAGACAATATACATATATATTTCAGAATAAAAGGACGAAAGAAAGAAAGAGAGGGGTATTGTCTTTGTTTAAATATGTGTAATATTATTTTAATGTAACTATGATAGTATCAACTTCTTCATAATCATTAATACTACTACGATTATTGCAATCAATTCTCACGATCAACGCCATTCTGCACATGAAAATACGCGTTGCATATATATATCACCGTACAAAGTTCTTATTTTTTTTTTTAAATAATACATACTTTTCGTCATTGATTTAATCGTAATACATTTATAGCGTCATAATCATTGAAAAGTTATCTAGTTCCTCCCTAAATTACACAGTTTATCTTCTCTATAAAACACTCGTTGTTATGTTCGTTTCTCCAGGAACCAAATTGAGTATAACAATCACATACATTCGAAAGGAAAAATTTGCACTACAGCGTATAAACTAGTCTAAAAAGTTCGTGAAGTTTTGGCAACTGACGTTTTCAGAGAGTGTGTTTTTGATGCGCGGCCTTTTCGCACAAAGTTGCGGACGACGACGTTTTGTCCGTTGGAAAAGCACAAAATATTCGAGGTAAATTTAATCGTCGTAAAGTTTTTGTTGCTCTTCTGAATGCTCCATTTCGCAATTGACAAGTTTATAAAGTTACTCGAGCAATTACAGAACAGTCGGACATTCGTAACAGTATATTAAAAAAAAAAAGGAAATTCACGGCAATTGAAAATACGGCCAAGTTCGAAGAAATTGAGGCGTATTTTGAAATTGTCGAGTCGTCGATTTTAAAAATATCTCTCAATGACAAGTCCAACGTCAAACGTACTCCAAATCATCGTATATATAATAGTCATAACAAATAGAATATATAATTACAATAAATTCGCTATAGCGTCACCTGGGGTGGCACAGAGGGTCCGCCTCATAAGTACGCGAATGATGATACGTCAGCACACGATTATACAAATTGTTTGCTTTGAATTCACTATTACAGACGCGCGGCGAACTCGAGTTCGCCTCGCTTCTCTTCATCTTCTTCTTTTTTCTTTACATAGCAGTATATTATATTTATACATAATTACGAAGTAATACACATCTGGCACTAGACACGAGGAATTCTGGAATGTCGTCTCTCTCACTCCGTTCGGTCAGCGCGGAGTTCAGTCTTGCGGCGAACAAACAAAAGAAGAAAAAAAAACACTTGGCATCGGTCTGTACCAGAGAACAATACAATGATTAGGTTGATCGCGCACGCACTGCTTAAGGCCTAGAGGAATATTAATTCTGTAGAAATACTTCGGTATCAAAGTGCCGTATATATATATATCCTCTTGAGTTATATCTCTCTTCGCGTAAATTGAGACTGTACAACATATTCCATCCAATAACGTAATATAAAGCGCAATTGCAAAATCACAGCACGTCTTGCATTGCTTTCTCTCCCTCACATTCACCTCGACTTCAAGAATCTTCCATTTTCTACACGTGAACACGAGAGCGCTATTAATACTTCACTGCACTGCTGAAAGGTCTCTTTCTCTCTTGTCCCCCCTTTGTCACGCGGGAGCGTTAGCTCGCGCAAAAGCGGATCGTCCGACGAGGCGATATCGCCCTTATCGTCGACTCTGTATGTGTTTATTTACAAGAACACGTTCTGCACCGGTGAGTGACATCTCAGATGCGTTACAGCCGCGTCGACTCGATCCTCTGCAGACTACCCGGGTTGAAGCCGGCGTTCGTTGCGCCGAGCTTTCTTCGGTACTTCTTCTTCTTTTCCGGCGAGCTGTGACACGGAAATTCATATGCTTGTATTATAATTTTAATTACTAAAATAGAAACAAAAGAAAAGCAACTTTAGCTCACCTCTTGACACAAGGTAACCACCAGAAGCTCTGCTCCCTTCCGAACTCGTTGCCCTCCTCGAGGGTCTCCGGAAGCTCCTGGTCCAAGGTTTCGGGCAGCGTCAGTGTCAGCGTGGCGTCGAACAGAGACAAGGTACCCAGCACAACCAGTGGCAGAGATGGATGCGTGTTGGCCTGAAAAAAAAATCGATTTCAGTTTAATTCATAATGTTACATCAAAATGCAGTGAACCAAGCGACAGTCTCTCGTCGGCGGAAGCTCTCACCAGATAGACGACGTAGGGTCCGATAATGTGAGCGAAGTAGCCGATAATGTGAATGAGCGAGACACCCTGGGCTCGCACGACTGTCGGCAGCATTTCCGCGGCGTACTGGAAGCCGATATTGGCAGCTATGTTGACGCCGAGACGCGCCAGGATTGCCATCGACATTGCCGGTGCACCTGTGAAATGTTGGAATTGTCTATAAATATTTTATTCTTATTATTATAAGACAGAAGAAAATTCTCAATTACCTTTAGGCAGTGCAAGAGCAATGAAGGAGAAGATACCGCAGATGATCATGGAGAAGAATCCCATCCATCGTCTGCCCCACCTGTCCAAGAAGGTGGCCAGGATAAGAGCAGCCGGAAGCTCGGTTATCGAGGCAAGTGAGAACGAAGTGAAGACATCGGGGTGGAGGAGCTTCATGTTCCATACGTGACCGTCGAACACCAGGATTATCAGCAGCCTGTGAAATACGAGATTTTATATTATACTCGTATGCTGTGTGTGTGTGTGTCATGAATACCGATGCGATGCAGTAATATTCGCCCGACAAAAAGGGACCTTGCGGTGTAATAATGGATAATGTGTACCACCAAGTGTTGGATATACAATAAAAACAGGAACTGGGTGCGCTCGCGGTGAAAGGAACAATAAGGAATTGTCGCTCGCAAAAAATTGCGCTTACAATAAAAGCGTTACAGTAGTCATCCTCAAAAAACGAGAAGCGAGAGAAAATATAAAATTTACAGCCGTCTTTTTTCTCTCCCCGCTCATCCAACCGCGACCATATCGTCTTCCGACAAATTAAAAAACACAAGGAAAACGACGATTTACAGTACACTCTCGCTTACCAGTAAACGATGAGCACAACGGTGATACGTCCGAGCCTCGGTAGTTTGAATAAATCGAGGACCGTGTAATTGTTGTGGGACTTGTCCTTGTTGATCATGGTATTACAGCTCTTTTCAAATTCCTCGTAAACCTCGGGCGCCACCGTCTTTCTGTTCACTTTCTCGAACTTCTTCAGCATCTCTACGGCTTTGTCCACTCGGCCGTTGGTTATGTACCATCTGCAAGTGTCGTTAGCTCGTTTAATGAGTCGCGAAGAGCAATTATTTTTAATCAATAGTACAAAACTGACCTGGCACTCTCGGGAACGATCCAGGGTGTGATGAAGGCTACTACTAGTGGCAAGGCACTGACGACACTCAGAATTTTCCAATTGGCTATCCAGTAGGCTATCCAGGGCAGCATACTCGAAGCGAACGCAAAGTAGATCCCGAATGACATGTTGGCCATGAGTGTTCTGTACTTCGGCCCGACGTATTCGATTACTGTTTTACGGGAGAGGGAGAAATAAAAGGAAACCAAACGAAATTAAAGACAAATCAAAGTATAAACGGGGAATGTAAAAGAAAAGAGAAATAATAAACTCAATGAAATAAATGAATAAAATTGTCTTCGAAATCGCTAGAATGGAACTGTAAGATCGGTTAGTCGCTCGAAGTAATTCAATCGTTATCGATCGCTACTTACCGATGATGAAGATGATGTTGAAGCAGTTATCGAACGACGTGCCGACGATGAAACGAGCAAAGGCGAATGTCCAGAAGCTGTTGCAGAAAGCAGTGGCGATGGATGCGAAGAAACCAACGCCGTTACAAGCGACGAGAGCCGGAAGACGTCCATAGTGATCGGCAATGTAGCCGAAAATCAAACCTCCGACTATACTGCCTACGAAGAAGGCCGATTGGGCTGTCGTTCCTAGATAAGCTTGGTCGCATACCCATTCCAGCTGTGAAAGAAAAATTAAACCGGATTCAGTCCCAATGTCACATTTTTATCAGAGCATGATGAGATGATTCCTTTTTCATTTAATGTCTGGATGGCGGACGAATCGTTATCTCTCACGGGAAGCCACAGTCTACTAATTACAATTGCGAAATATCGCGTGCCATATGCTTCGCCAGCGATTATATCACCATTATGCGCATCCGATCTATTTCTATATAAAAAAAAACTCGATTTTAATCGAGATAACTCATGTATACGTACCTCAGCAGCGATGGACAGGTAGGGAATGTTGGTCTGGTTGAATTCCCAGCCGTGTTGGCAGTGACCGATGGCCCAGTCGGGATTGGCGACTTTACGACCGGATTCCAACACCTCCGTGTAGTTGGTTATGTACATGGTGCAGCGAGAATACGGTACCGAGCTCTCGGTGTTGTTTTCCTCTTTGGGTCGTGGTGGTACCGATAGTGCGATCCTGAAAATCGTTGAATAATCATTAGCTGCACTCATTATTCGATTATTTTTTAAACGCTCAGATTAACATTCGCTCCCAACATCAACAGATATATTATAAGGCGTAAATGAAATTCAGGAATTGTAAATGCCTAGATAGCGAATCTAAAGATGGCTTGAATCAATTTCACGAGAGAACGAGCTGTTGCAATGTCTCATTCGAAAAAATAATCTCAGTGGCTACACGCATTCACACGATTTATCAGCGGCACGTGATACCTCATTCACTTTTTCCCGACTAATAATATACATATATAACTCGCATCCGATTTTCCCATCAGCTTTTTGCAGTCTGCACAGCTGTGCAACGATGACAATCGAACAATGCGATCGTATACCGATGTTTTGCGCTGTTTACGCGTCGCGATGTTTTTCAGAACCGATATAATGACCTGCTTCTCGAGAGGAAATCGCATTGAAATTCTATTCTCGAAGCTTTCAATAAAACATATCAATATAAAATATATACTCACTTCTCGAAATCGGTAAGATTGGTACCAGCGAATTCGGGAACCTTGCACCAGTATTCCTCGGGTATGAGGGTGATGAAGAACTGGGCAAAGTAGAGGAAGGCATAGACGAAGGTGAAAGGCAGCAGAATGACGAAGAGGAACCACTGGTACCTGCCGGCTTCGCCTATGTGCGGCAGTATGTCGTCGAAGGTCTCGATACGAGGCTTACTATCGCCGCCTTCCTCGACCTTTTTCTTATCCAGCGACGCCGCCATTGCTGCTGCTGCTGAGACTCGTTGCCACTAAATCCGCTGGAATGTTTAAAGAAATATTTTGTATGTTTCGAAATGATCTGTAAGCATATAGAGTCTCTACGATCTTCACTCTACGGATGCTAACTTCGAACTGTCTCGGGGCAGGTATATAGTCGTCGCAGGACCCTCGATCAGACGAACAGCTGACCCATATATACTCTTGCCAAAATTCCCCATCTCAGTCCTTATTGCATTCATATGTAAGAAACTCATAAACCCTCTTGCTCGGCACGCTCGGTTTATGGTATAGCTTCACCGTTTGTTATTGTCCCCCTAGACCCAATATGGCTTCTCTACCTGGCTCTATCTCTCATACACTCTGTTTATCGCACGCACATCCAGTCTCGGGATATTTAATTTCTTGTAAAACTATTGTAGCACGCCAATAACGTGTACGCTCTATACAGGTAACATGTGCCCAGGCGTCTTATACCTGGAGGTTTATGACACCCCTGCCGGACTATACTTCCCTCTATAACCCAGCAGCGTCTTAATTCCAGTACAGACACGTCGACATGACATTCTATCCTACTCCCACATATAGTTTACGCTGAAATCCTACTGCACATTATTATATATACACGCGACAAAAAGTTCACGCAGTCTTATATCTATCTCCCATTATCCTTGAACCGCAATGTAGTACCGCCGCGTGCGTTCTCCACGCCTAATAAACTCCAATGAGCCACTCGGCACTTTTTCTATCGTTTCCATTAAAAATACACCAACACCGCTATTTCTCGCTCTTTCCGTACAACACACATACACATACGTCAAGTGTCTTATATCTTTCTCCATCTGCAGAGCGGCGCTTTTCTTAAACAGGTCTCTGCTTACATACACGAGAGGGTATTATGACCGCGCGCAAATTGCCGCAAAAGTATGATCTACGAGAACGTATATACGCGTTGGACTAAGAAACGGTTATAATGCGCGCGAGATATAATTTATATACTTGGCGTTGGGGGTCAGGTTGCGGGATGAAGTTTCGGACAGTCTTTTTTTAGATTCCATATGCACACGGTGTCGAGTTGAATTATCGCGTTTGGATGTAATTGGATTTTGATTTGTGATTGTAATTATCGAGGGCTTCCGGTGTAGAATTCTTTTTTTTTTTTTTAATTATACTCTTCAAATATTGCTCATCAGAAGTAGTAAGTGCAGCTATATATTGACAGTACGGAAATTACCCAGCACTGATGCAGACCTCCCAAACCCAGAATTTTATCAGTCACTGCATTTATGCACAATCGAGTAAACAAACACGTCGTGTGCGAATTCCTTATCAAACCACACGCGCTAACCGGTATCCGATTTATATATATGTATAATGACGAAGACCTGGGGGAAAGACGATGACTGGGCAATTAAAATCTCGAATCCGATTTCAAATACGATAAGCATCTGTTTGGAGGAGTCTTATATAGAAATCGTAATTTTCGAATTGGAGGTTGAGCTGTTTGAGGTGGAATTTTGGTATTTTAGTTACTTTGTAATAACACCCATTTTTTTGCTGATAAGAAGAGGAGCTTAGAGACATTATGCAAGCAGACACGTTGCAAGCAGTGCGGTGACATCATTGTTCCTATATTTTAATGGCTAATAAAACGAAGGAGATATTGGAATTTGTTATTCGTATATAAAACGACTCATTGTTTTCGCTGCTAAAAACGCGAATTAATAAAGTCATTAAAATACACACTCGTATATGTTCCTATTTTTATGACCAATATATCAAAGAGGATATTGAAATCCATTGCAAACGATGTGTATATACGTACACCATTCGACACAAAGACTATTGGGAATTTCCTCGCTCAAATTACAGGTAATTAGAATATTCGAAGAAGCTATTGTTCATTAGTGTTGAATTCGCAAAAAATAAAAACTATCCCTGTTTCACTCTAATCTCCGCTCGAAATCAAACTAATTGACTCGACGCGCCGGTACACGATCGAAATTAACTATTCATAAGATATATTGCCCAATCAATCTTCTCAATCGATTCGAATTTGAGATTTTATACGCATAAATGCATAGAGAAGCTATAGACGTGTGGATATACGTATAAACAAACGGTGATTACATAGCTGCGACGTCAAGTCTTTTTTTTTCTCTGCTGAAATAAACAGTTGGTTTAGATGTGTGTAAGAGTACTTACTCTCGTGTTTTGCTTTATCTGGCGAAGATTTTAAAATCGCCGGACGGTAAACTCAAAAGTGCGCGGTGAGGAGTTTGCTTATCGCGAGTTCAACGTTCGACGCCGTTACACTCTCGTGAAATGTATGTTGGAGGAAGTTGGTTTCTAATGATTTTCTAATTATACATGTGCTGTGATCATACTGACGTGATCCATAATACGGAGTCGAAATTTCTCAAATGTCAAATCAATTTTATCCAACACACTATAGATGAATATTCAAAATCTACAAAATCAAGTTAAATCTGCAATATATTCCGTGAAAACATATTTCCATCTCCACAGACAAAGATACTATATTCATAGTCATAACAGTATATAATTGATTCTAAAGAATCAACGATAGAAATATGTCAGTGTTTGCTTTCTTCCGACAAAGCCAATTTGTCACTCGCGCAAAATAATAGACACACACGTGCTTATAATATATGCCGAGAGTATAATATATCATTCACCTTGATTGCCACAAATTTCAATATCTCTGACGTCACTCCGATAATTCAGAATCGAATTTCACACTGGGTTTTCCTGGATATCGGTTAATTCATTTTTTCTTTTCGAATATACCCATTCGATATTCGAAATTTATCATCGGCGAAAGGTGCGATATGCAGTTAATTGCATCACAGTCACAGCTGATTTTCAAAAGACTTAATAATCACGTAGTAAAGTTAATCAATTAGCGGTTCGCGGCGCGTGTCAATTCACGACTTGTCATTAAGCAAACTTTATATATAGTGTATATGTCTTGCAGTTTTTTGCTAGACGGTAGTCGCGCACAAATGGGATACTTCTTATTAGACACGCGCGCTATCTTATCCGCGCCTTGAATAATGCACGAGATTTATGGACCATTAATATCTCTCGAGAATATAAGAGAAGGTGTCGTTCGCGTTTCGACGATTCATTGTGTACGATTGTTTTCATTCAATTTGCACCTTCGGAATATGAGATAAAACGCGCTGATTCGGTTAAATATAGCTTTGTATATTATGCAAAAATTACAGTATAGCGATCCCGTTTGATTAATAATTGTTGCAATTATACGGGCGATAAATCAGGTGAAACGAGAAACGCCACAGTTACCCAACGAAAGTTTACGAGGATAAGCGATCGAGTGTAAGTGGCCGAAAAACCTTGATATTTTTGTGAGCGTGTTTAAACAGCTTCTTTATAGTCGACAAAGGGCAAACATGGATCATTAGAATTTTGAAAAATCAGGCTGATACCACGTGTGGCGCTAACGAATAAAAGTTTACATTACGTATACCGATCGTGTGTCGTACATCAGGTGTATAAGAATTTCGTAGAAAACGTACGCGGTAGTAGTATATATATGAAATCGACTGACGTTCATTCGAATTCCAAGAATTTCTCATCGTAATCCTTAATTGCCCTTTCAAATCCATATAGAATTTTAAAGAACCTATGAAAGAGAATTATACGAGTTTGAAAACTCTTAACGACTGCGGTAAATATTTTCCGCCAACGATCACGGCGTATTATTCTCATGTAGCTGCTGCAGTCGGCATCAGTTAGAGCTTAAAACTTGCGGATGGACTTTGAGATTCCCGATAAAGTAGTAAAACACTTATATATCCAGCAGCTCTGGCAAAAAGTCGTTGTATTTACAATCTTACACGGCGAAATGCGCAAAAAGTGTTAAAGGCGCGAATAATGAAAAAAAAAGACAAGACAAGAGGTCATACATTCTTAATCGATTGGTTTTAATTGCATCACACGGATCTTATTCAAGTTTGACTTTATGCAACACACGTGCCGCGACGCATAATCGCGCGGATAGGCGAAGAAAAATCGGTAACGATCGCGGCAAAAAGCAATGAAATAATTGCACGATATTTGTGTGTATACGCGTTTATTTCCATTTGCAAATTTTTATCAGCTTGTAGGTTGTTTTTGTCAAGAAGCTAGCGATTGACGTTAAACGCTTTTTTTATCGGATGCTTCGAAGGCTTGATCAAACATTTCTAATTCGACGCTGATTTGATGATGTGTGACAGGCTTTATTGAGGAATTTGAAATTCGATAAATCATCACGGTCAATGCTTGTATACACATCCATCACACTCTATCACACCTGAGAATTTCAATACCGAGCTCTATTCTCGCTAAAAATAATAATACACAACCAAGAGTGAATTCGCAAGAATCCCAAAACACTGCTGGCCAAAAATAATACTCACACACACTCGTCGGCCCAGCTGCTCCGCAAAAAAAAATGAAGAAGAAGAAGATCCCGCTATAACTCGGCTGATGAGACTACTCTCTCGGTCGCGCACTATAATATCCACGCACAGCCGCTCTCTCTCTCTCTCTCGGCTGGTCTCTTGCACAAGGTTGAGGTGTACTTAAAAATACCGTCTCTGACGATGCACCTCTCGGCCAAAAATCTTGCTGCTGACCTCTTACAATATATTATACTCTCCCAGCTGATCCTCACTCGATCACACACGCGTGTCGTCACTTATAATGTAGATCGGTAAGCGCACGTGGACCGGCGGCGCGTATATATAGTATATACTTATTCTAGTATACAGCGTATAGACTAAAACGAGTGAAAGAGACAGACACGACACGTGGGCCTATATACATATCGCGCGTCCGAGTAGGGGACGCAAGCGAAATCGACTGCCTCGTAGCTCGATCACCGACCGGGCTTTATAAGCTCCGCGCGCGGCGCTACTTGTTCTCTCTCTCTCTCTGTGTATCTTCTGCCCCTCTCTCTCTCTCTCTTTCTCGCGCGTTTGTGTGTGTGTTGGTATACGATGCTGCTTTGCGGTGTGAGCCAAAGGGATATTTCTTCTTCTGGTGGTGTGGGTTATATATACATATATATTAGGCGAAAACCGGTAGTGTTCTCGGAGGAGCCGAGAGAGTTGGGGCAGGTTCGCCGATTTATAAAATCACGGTGTATAACAGGATTTCAGCGATTAATAACACACATCTCCTTATATATACCGAGTATTATCTCATTACGCCATTTAGCAAAATTACATATTAGCTACTCATAACCGAGTGCGATATACTCTAGTTTTTCACGTATATAGATCCAATGCAAATCCCGTCCAATCATCCTATTATCATTACCGATCACAATGGCCATTCATAAGCCGCCGGTTTTTCTTTTTTTGCTGTGTACATACCTATACTGCAGTCATTATCGTGTCAGACTCATCATTCCCCAAACTGGCTAAAAAAGCGACTCGCGCAATATATATATACATATGTAACGCACGCTATCGCGCGGCTCTATTACCAGTATAGCCTATATAACAATGTAAGAATATGCTTACGTGCAACAATTGAACAATATCCGATTAAATAATGCACGAACGGCTTTTTGCTCGTCGCAACGGCCTTTCGTCGCGTCGCGAGAGGTCAATCGCGTGGATTCCCACGCTAATGTGTGTATCGAGAAAAAGTCTGCATCAGGGTTTCTCAGAGGAATATATAAGTATATGCTTGAATTTTTCGAGAGTGAGAGTAATTTAGAGCTCATTTTCCTATTATAAAGCGATAGTTACGTGCGACGACTGATTGTTAATTAAGAGGTCGTAAGGCTGCGTGTCTAGAATTCCCGCGGCGAGGAGAGAACGCGATGAGCGTCATCGCGGTTTCATCTTTACTTCATGAGCAGGAAAAACACGACGTTTCTCGCGCGCGCGCGCACGGAAAGGTTCTTTTTTTTTAATTATTTTATTTTTCTCTTATTTATTGGCCAAATGAAAGTGGTACACGAGGAAAAACAGCCTGATTCTAAGTTTAGAGCCGAGTTTCGATATGAGTGTGTGACGCACGCACGTGATTTTTTAGAGAAGTTGAATTGAGCGCTTTTTTGGCTTCTATTATGAGTGACGGTTGGATATGGGCAACACGTGCGCGGCAAGTAGTCGTATGAATGAGACGAATGGAAAGATTTTGAAGGTTTATATTCTGAATATAAAATTGGAAATTTCTCTGTGAAATAATTTTGATAAATGCTACTTTTGTCAAGCGCAGTTGTGGAGCTTTATCGATACATCTCGATACAACGTCCTTACGTTTATCTTCCGTCAAGTTCAATTACGGTATAGCATTGATAAGAAATCGTTTGATTCGCGTATAAAAATAAGCTGCTATAAATTTAGCGACGAGCGATAATAATTTAAATTGTATCGTCAAACGCATCAAAGACGTTGATAAAATATATAATATATAGACTCTCGGCTAACAATGCATATAAGCGCCACGATTTCATCTCAAAAATCGATTTTAATGAGTCGATAAAAAGCGTTTAAAGCTCTCGAAACGCGACCTTATTCTCGAGACGAATATGAAAGAACGACTTTTTTTTCATTCAAACTGATCATACTCTGGTAAACACCAAACTGAATTACGCTCTCGATTCATAAATATTCATTCACTTACGGAACGACTCCTGCAAAGAGAAGCAAGAAAATTTCACGGTTTCGGTATGCAAAACAACCAGTTGACAAACTAGAGAGAAAAAGAGCAAAGTCGCGGCTACTGTTCGTAAACAAAAATGTGCACCTGTGCGGAGAGGCCGCGTCTGATGCATTATATTCTGATGTCTCTAGAGTGAAAAAGTGATTATAAATAGACGCGCAAAATAGTTAAAAATACGGTGCGTCGTCGAGCGGAGTGTATAAGTATAATATCGGCGGCATGTGGATTTTGAGGCTCAAGGTGGTCCGCATTTTTTGTTCATCTGGTTATTCGGAAGGGGACTTTTTGCGGTATAATCGAGTACACATGTGTTTCGGCATATAATAACGTACGTCGAGTTCGTTGACATTGGATTACATCACAGAAAAATATCAAATGTAAAATCGCATTGAAAACCAATAAAAAAATCCCGTTTTTTCTCGCCTCGTGCATATGCTGGTGTCATAAAAATCTGTATCGAACAAAAATACAGTTTACTCTCATCTCGATGGGCTTTTATTGGTATCGAATTGACGACAGCTTGCTCCATGAATCTTCGTTAGAATCAGGAGACTCGTGCACTAAAATAATCAAAGAAGCAGAAAAAAAAATCCATGAACCAATTTACCAGAGTATAGATTGTTCATACGTAGTTAAGAGAAGTTACAGCGCGGTAAACTGCTTATACTTGCGGAGAGATGCCAAATCTATACGGCAATGCAGTAGAGTTCCGAAACTCGCGTTCAAAGCCTTATTAAGAGCGCATTTAGCGCCGCAAGTCCGTAAGCCGTTTTTGCGAGCGTTAGAGCTATTCTTTAGTAGTAAGTTTCGAGCCATTTGACTGATTCAAGGTTGATTATTATTTCAGCGCAAGAAAGGAAGCTTTGTAGCTGAGAAGTTTCGGGGAAACGTTTCATTTCTCTATTGTTCAAGGAAATTTTAATTGCGTAGGGAATTATAGTCTGAATTTTTCCAGCGACTACATATTTACGCATCGGCAGCTGTAAACGTGTCAATGTTAATGCAAACAAATCTATTAACGGTGTCCTGAATCAAAGTGAAATTGTTCCGTAATGTACACATTTACATGCAGAATGAAGATGCGTTTGATACGTCTATTGAATTTTTATTAAAAACCACAGCCAGAAATAAAACTTAAACTGTTATAACTATGAATTTCAAACACAAGTTGCAAATATGCTTAGAAGATATAAACTAATGGCATTAATATGTGAATATTAATGTGAAAGCAGGTAATAGAGAATGCTCCACCTGGAGAACAGGAAAGTTCAAGAGGTGGTAGAAAGGCCAGTCCAAATCTGATCTAAGACTAATTCACTGTAACGGATCATTTTTGCTACTCGCGTCTAGAAACTTTATTGAAAGCTTCGGTGTTTATCGAGAACACTTCAGTCTCGAGTGGAAGTTTAGAATATAAAACTGCCACTTAGATCTCTATTTCATCGATCTCCGATAGGCTACGAATGATTTTATTGGTATATATATGGCGTAACACTTGGTGTAATTATCTCCATTAAATTTTATGGCTTCTCGATTATGATTCATTTAAGAGTGTTCTAATATGCATTCAAATAGCGGATTGAGAAATTGATTCCGATTCATGAATAAAATATACGTATACATGCACACATACCATCCTGATTTCGAAAATTTAACATTATTCTATTTACAGGCTCGTAAAATTTTTTTTTAAATATTTGATTTGCAATAATAAAAGAAATTTGAAACAAAGTATTGCCAAACAAATATTAAAACTGCACTGAACGTTTCTCTACATTTCGACATGCAGCGAGTGCTATCGCAATAAATCAAGACCCTCCTCGTTGCGGCGATAAAAAAATTCTCCCGAAATTCTATCATCACTTCGCGAAATCCATCTTTTATCTTATCGGCGTATACAATATAATAATAAGCTTCATAACAAACACACCTTCCGTATTGTCGGTAAATATCTGTTGATTCTACACTGCTATATTTATGACATTTTCTAGAATATCCGACGTAACAAGAAGAAACACCTTATTTATTTCATTAAAGATTCATTAAAGACGTCGCGGCGTTATCTCGACTGCTATACATAAACAAGGAATTTATGAATCGTGTAATTGTCATCGGTTTTTCATCAGCGAAAAGCGCTATCTCACGATGCTACGAAAATCAACGTATACATAAAGCTTCGTAACAAAAACACCTTCTGTATTATCGGTAAACATCTGTTAATTACATGCCGCTATATATTTATGACATTTTCTAGAATGTCCGACGTATAACGAGAAGAAGCGCTTTATATTTATTTAATTATAAAGGGACGTTGCGGCGCTATCTCGACGCTGCCAATGCATAAACAAAGAATTTATGAATCGTGTAATTGTCATCGGGTTTTTACAAACGAAAAGCGCTATCTCACGATGCCACGAAAACTGTTTAGAGCGATGAAGAGTCTCGCGGCACTAGTTGAGATAATTCGACGTTGTCGGTCGTCGATGTAATCCTTTAAACTTTTTACTCGACTATCTGGATGCAAATGTAATCGTGTTATATTGGCGCACTAAAAATCGCTAATCCTGATTGATTCGATCGATTTCTGATTGTAATCGGTATACACGAGATTGTTTCATTTTGTATCAGACCGCGCGAATCAGGAACGAGTCTCACGTGAGTTTCCTCAAAGTTTATGCAGATTTAAACGTTCGTCGCGCAGCCTTGGCATCAGCTCTTCGTAAACGACACTATCACACGACCTAAAAATTACATAGGCTCGAATCGAGCAACGCCTGCGTAAGTATTATTTTTAACATCTCGGGAGATCCGTGATTTACTTGGACGGCAAATAAATGCAAACGGCGTGCGATACACCGCAATACATAAGTATTCAACAAGCGTTTGTTTTCCTTTGGCTTTACGCAATATGTTGCGGGAGAGAAAAATTCCTTCGTCGTTGTCATCGATAATTAGGCGAGAGTCTCCAATCAAGCCCGTAATTTCATTGTTCACTCGGGAACCACAGACGAACTCGATCGTTTCCGAGAATATTTTTAATACCTATATAAATCGGTATAAGCGATACCGCGAGATATCGGCGATATTTATAATATAAGCTCTTCGCAGGTGAAGATGTCGAGCGAAGGAGGATGAATCGATTAAACGTTGTTTCGAGTAAATAATGGCGTGTCTTTTACGCGGAAGCTAGTATAGGCTCTCGACACAAGCTGTATTGGGGGTATAATTAACGATCTTTCTTAACGATTATTCGTAATCCGGTTATGAATGCGTTATTTGCAGCGCAGAAGGTTATGTAAAACGCGAACTGCATTATTCGCGGTTATATTTTTGAATTGAAAACAAATTGCCTAATGCGATAAGCTAACGAAACTATATTATCAAAATCGCATGTAGACTAGAATACAAATCAAACCGAACGAAAACATAGGTAAGTTAGAAATGTATAGATAGACTCAGGCAGTTATAGTATAAGAGGCTCAAGCAGGCCTAACAAAAGGTAGTTTTGGCATAGTGGCCCACTGGTATATATACATTCTTTGCGCAAATTTTGATAAGGGTTATAGGAAAGTGCCTGCGCGCCACCTATCCGCGCTAGTCGGAACTTAATTAACGTAATTGAGGCCAGTCCAAAACCGTTCTGTCTTATATACCTATACTCAAGCTTGACCACTATAATACTACTGCTGATTCCGCATACTTGCACAAACGATCTTTTTTCTCCTGGATATCGCAGTTAAAATCGCCAGAATGTTATGACTAATCGTTCATGTTTTTACTATACACACACAGATAATTTTCCAGGAAATTTTCTCCGGTTGAACTACACGCACGCAGAGCTATCGCTGAACCTCTCTCACCTCTTTGTTATCGTTCTACACCCTCCCCCACATCTAAAAATAGCAACGTCCCCGGGCGGTGTTCGTTATTATATTAGAAGGTTCAAACAGATATTTTTTCTTGAATATTACTTCGTCATACCAGAGCCAATGGAGGAAATTCTAACATATAGAAATTCGCATATGGAATTTCAATTTTGAAACAATATAATACCCCAATCCTCAAGCTCAGCTACACACCACCTTCCAATCCTCATTTGTCGCTCGCAGGCAAGCCGCCGCACCGCCAGACCGCGAAAAAGAAGAAGAAGAAGAAGCAAGGATGCATCGACCCGCGGAGAAACCGGTCGATCGGCGGCGCGAAAGGAAAACAAAGAAAACCAAAGCAGAAAGAGAGAGAGAAACTGGCTCCGCTTCACGACCAGTTTTCTTTGTGCAGTTTGTTGCGCCGTTTGCCAACGCGCGCGAGAGAGAGAAATTTTCTTCTATTTACGTGAACGCGATGATGGGGGTATGTGCCGAGCGCTATATTTATATATATATGAATCTCGGCGGTGTGTAGGGACTGGAATGGATTGTGCTTCTGAGAATCGGTTTGGGAGTAGAATTCTCGACTAATATGCAAATGGAATTCTCGACTCGGAAAAGGAAAATCGTTATGACACGAGGAGCGTTAAATTAAATTGTTTTCGCGAAAGCGTAATAATACAGCTCTCTCTCTCTCTCTCTCTCTTTCCAAAAATAAAAGCTGCAGCGATAACGTAATGTGTGTACCATCGCGTGTACGATGACGTGAAAAGTAAATTTATTATTCTCCTACAGATGCACCTGTATCTATGCGCAGCGCAAATAAACGGGCCGAAAACAGTTTATTGGCGTCGTATATGATGCAAGTTGTGCGTCGAGACGACATAAACCGCGAGCGCGTAAAAGAAGCAATCCTTTTATTATAATGTATATAAACACAAGGCTCGTATATACACAAAGATTGTGTTAACGGTACTTAACGACCGATGATTAAGTGCTGCTGCTGCTGCACGTGGACAGTGAGAGTCGGAATCGAGCGGAGCCTTGAGAGACAAAACGTTATATTCGACGCGTGTATATATAGATAAAAACATTGACTCTGGAGCAGCGTTATGTGTATCCAAAAAATATGCGTGTGCCGAAATTACTCGTGATGAGAATTGACGCAAGAGCGGGACGAAAATAAATGATGCAACGACGGAATGTGTTATATTAGGGCCGGTTATATTAAAGCGGCCGAAATCGACGGGACGAGTAATTCTAGAAGCGAGTGCTGGGGTGGCTAAGGTTTCGTGTATGGCTTTTTACGTTCAATTGGTTCTTACGTCGATGGATGCGTATTATATATAGTTCGTTTTAATGCTTCCCTCGTTGAGCCTCGTTATGGGATTTTTTTTTTTTTTCGTTAATTATTGGATTGACATTGAAGCGAAATGGCTTTGAAGCGCGAAGGAACGAATTTATTTCAATGTAAGTATAAAACATAACGTCTCGTGATAATATAATACGATGTGTATAATTTAATCGATTTCGAGAGACTGTTTGCCAATCGCACATTTGATATTCCAACATTTCACACCGACTGCATAGATTGACTTTCCTGGAAAACAGAATTTCCTTCAGACTCTGTGTACTACACCTATATATGTGCCGATAGCATCTTCGTAGATTTGAAATTTAAAGTTATATCCATAAAACGTTGTGTAAACTTGTAGGAAATGAAGATTCTATTAAGGTCATGAGCGCGTGTAGAGTGATTGGTCTTTGTGCTGTACACACGCGTTACTTTTTTTTCTAAACAAAGGATATAGAAACAGTAACAATTAGCTCACGTTAAGGAATTACTGCTATGAGTAAAGTTACATAAATTCTAAGGATAACGAATCCAAACTGCTGAAACAAAGCAATGAAGATTTACGCACGAAGCTTCTAAATAAAGCAAAAAGTAATAAATTCACACTTTATCCAATGACACCAAGAACAATGTCCACGTTTTTTTCAAAAATACATCTTCCTCAACTAATGTACCGCACGTGCTGAATAGCTAAACTCGCGTATTTCATAATTATGAAACTCAAAATCAAACACGTCTAATTATATGCGACGGCGCCGAAGATTTTTCGCACTTGTGCAAATCGACGTGGCTCGAGTAGGAAAAAACCGGAACACTCGCGACTTATCACAATATACCCCCCTCGTGTCAGCGCGTTTTTCTCGATCGTGTATAATATACTGATGTGTTATATATTAGCTCTACTGTTATCGCGCGTTGATCGTCGCGATGTGTAATAATAACTCTCGAAAAACGTCGAGCAGAGAGATAAGGACGTCGATTTTAATTTTCTCGTATTAATAAAACGAGAGAGTTATTATACGGTTAATTTTAAAGTGGGCTGATCAGTGTTTTTCGATCGAATTATAGCCGCGAGCAATTGAACGATTGTCACGTATAATTGATTGAAAATTAGGTGACGCGAGTTTTGAATGTGTAATTGTTTGGGGGTTTACTCACAGATATAGAAATATAACACTTGAACACACGGAAAATATGGTTTACATTATGCATTCGAAAATATACATCAAAGAGAGCCGCGCGTTATATTGCAGCTGCATAATCAAAAACAAAAAGAGCTTGTCAAAAAATCATGCGATGACGAGGATGACAGCCTCTCGATTGTTGCGAGACTTTGCGAGACGGTAAACATTTGATCAGCTGTTTGTACTCTGACGTAAGTAGTTCAAATTCGAATGATCCAAGATAGCTTCTCTATACTAAATATACCTCTAGAAGTATATATAAATCGATCGCGAGTATATTAGAACAACGTTGTTTGGGGTCACGTGTACAGACTGATCAGTGAAAATCTCGTTAAGTTATACACATTCGAGCAGTCACCGTTTGATTCTATCTCGGACGTTGATTGATCCTATATAGTATAGGTATATAGCATACACGTCTCTCACATCGGATAAGATTTCAGTCTGAATTTTCACTAATCTGCAGGGGCTACTACTTGATGTATGGGAGCAATTACTTATATATATTACAGCGTAGCGCATATAGCTATTTAAAAGATACAGAAAATAACAGGATTACGTGCAGCTCGTACGATACATATATTACATTAGCACAGCTGGAGATTCGTCACAGTCATCGTGATAATAGGAAAAGTGTCGTCGATAATAGCACACATCACTCGTCACACATACCTCTCGATATCTAATCGCACTACTCTCTCTCGCTGTAGACCAGCTGGTCCAGCGGGAGGATGATATATGTGGTGTATCACACTGTATGCTCCTCTTGGTTCAAACACGACTGAGACCAAAGCAAGAAGCTGTACAGCCTCAGAGTCACTGCGACCTTGGCGAAAAGGCCTTGGGGAAGGGAGTCAGAAGAAACTCGTTATTATATACTTCTAGAGGTGCGTGTATACGCACGTGTGTGTGTGTGTTTGTGGGGAGAGATGGGCTGTGTTGAAAGGAGAGGTAATGGCAAAGTGTTCGTATAGCTCGTCTTGATGGTGAGAGTTTACGAGGTGCTGCTTCTGATATGATGCTGAGAAATGTTTAGCCAGTTGTTAGGAGGAAAAAAATGACTGAAAGTTGCGACTCTGCTTCCAAGAATATAGTATGCATTTTTTGGGGGGAGACTTTTATTCGCAGTCTCGTGTATATTAATATTTGCGGAAAGTCTCGAGCTTCCGAAGAAAAATAATGAGAAAGTGCGAGGTCGCTCGGAGAGTGAAAAAAGCACGCGAATTTAGCTTGGAAGAAAAAAGTCGAAAGTGTATATATAGAAGACGCATATATTATAGAACAAAAAATGTACACGAGAGAGCCGCAGTAAAGAGGATATCGGCTTGTCGCCGTGAACTTGTTCTCCGGCTGTGAGACTGTATTATACAGACAGGAAAAGAAGAAAAAAAAGTAAAAGCCGAGCCCTCTCAACCTGTTCTCCCATCAAGCCTGCTTTTGCCTTATTTTTTCACTCTCTTATAACATACGTGTAAGCTGTCCCCTTTGCCTGAAATCAGGGTTGTTTTGCTCGTCTCGATGCCGGATTTTAAATATTTTTTATTTTTGTGTCTACCATCAACCGCGTTCAAAAATGACGGCTATACATATACATACACCGCAATAATTATCAGCACCGAAAAAGTCGATGCTGTGTCTTTATTATCCCCACTCGGAAGCGCATCAACGACGACTATTCGTCACAAGGACGCCCTCGTAAAACAATCCTTAATCGCTGCAGCTTCGAGAGCGCACCGGATTAGCCGGTCGTCGTCGCATATAAAAGGAGAGGCTTTTTTTCGCTCGCTTTGTTCTTAGAGAGAGAGAGACGCTCGTGATGTGTGTCTGTGGAGAGGATGAGAGATAAGAGGCATTACTGTGTGAAGTCCCCTCCTTTTTTTTAGCTTCTCGAAGAATTTCGGATTATGTGGGTCAGAGTAAAATCCGGCTCCGCACTTTTAACGAGTCCCTATATATCTTTGGGCTCTCCGTACTTTCACGAGTCGTCGTAAACAAAGGCGAAACCCCCGAATATAAGAGAATATAACGGTGTATTATTGTCTTCACTTCCGCGTTCGGCGATTATTGTTATTAGGTTCGCGCCGATCGTTAACGTGTACGATGAATTATTGCACTTTTACGCAAGAGCGTCCCTCTCTCTTTCGGTTATTCTTTTCTCCGACGATCTTGTATGTGTGGATCCTTGAAATTTATTCAATATATAGGTCGACCGTATACGAAATTTAATTCTAAAATCTCTTAGTATTTCATGAAAGCCCCCCATAGGCGTGTATAATAGACAACGAATTACATAGCGTATTAGACGTGAATGCGTCGATTACCACGAGTATATGGACGATTACGCCTGTGGGATTCGGAGAGCTTTCGAGCGGATCGACTGTCGCTGCTCATTGTTTTGACAAAGCGAGCGTTTACGCCGTATGAGCAACGTATAAGGAGATTTGCCGTGATATGTGGCTGATGCTCGCGTTTCAGCGAATACTCCTGATGTCTTTTTCAGCTTCGCCGGATTAGGATTTATTACTGTGTGGATCGTCGTCGTTATGGCAAATATTGTGATTTTTTTTTTGAGAAAAAAAACCGATGTTTGCACAGGGAGATCGATCGTGTAATAGCGTGATTATATTATTCATAAGAATCGTATAGCATAATTACGTATGGAGGTAGAAAAAAAAAAAAATGAAACACGCCTCTGTTGCGCAATAGTTGAAGAATTGAAAATTCTGAATTTCTAATTCGCTTCGACAAAAAGCCGAGGAAAAATACCCATGACACTCGATCTATACATTATCAACTTAACTGCATCCCTCGCGCAATATAAGTCATATACGAGCGGCAAACGAGCTTTCAGATAAAAAAATTTTTTACCTCACACCCGCTCCTCAAAATTAACGCACAGCTCTACAATACTCTCCTCTCCATTTTTTGCACACACAATTCTCTCTCTCTAGCGAGGATCGCTTTTTTGCCTCTCGGAAGGTCGCATGCGCGCGCGCGTTTCCTGGAAGCTTCTCGGAGAGTCGGAGGATATATCTTTGTGCACCGCCCGCGGCATTGAACGATATATATCTACGCGCGAGTGCGACGTTTATTATTATATATCGCATTGCGGAAAAGAGCTCGGTATAATGGCTATACAAGTGTATGAGGGTATCTCTATATATATATAATTGTCCTGCGAGTGAAATAATCGCTCGCACGTGTGCGTGTGTATTAAAGCGTCTCGTGCAGTGATCGTTTAACGGTTAGCATGACTGTCGATCGACGATCGGTATTATTGATTATGGGTTATGGAGTGGAGATCGTTTTTTTTTTTTGCCGATTTCTTTGTCACCGCGGAAAAACTCTGCGGCAATTGAAATGTTTCGGATGATTTACGCGATGAAGCGCGCGTCACTTTTTTTTTCTCCTCCGGTGTGTATTATACATTACCCAACGACGCAGTAAACAGCTAAACGGTGTAAACCCGATGAAATTTATTACTTTCTCAGAATCGACGGACTTTGACGATCTTTCAAGGAAATTACAATCTTCCGTTTATAATTAATGAACCATCGCTATGTGTGCGACTGCAACGTTCAATTACTGTTTCATCAGCGCCGCGTTTTTTTTTTATTGCGCTGAATAGTGTGTATTATATAAATTCATTGATATTCTTAATTGGATGTATAAATATAGGAAAAAAGTGATAGTCCGTTACTTCTCGCCGTTTTTGAATTTTATCTGCATTACAGGATCGCAGGTCGTATGTGTACATGGACGCGACGAAAAAAGTGGCTCGCGTGATCGAAAATATGCGCAAGGACGAAAAGCACAAAGGGGGCGTTATTAGCCTGTACATTTTGCCGACGAGCTCATGCGACAATTATGTATATAGTACAGCTGAACACGATGTTATCACTAATAAGTAGAAAGAGCATTTGAATTTCGAATCGAGATCAAAAAATCTTTGTAATTCAATAAAGCCATGCACGATCACTCCCCCTGCAAAAAGCATTGCTCATAAATCAACGATTTTGCGACAGAACAAAAAGTCATCACGAAGCGCCTCTGAATCAGACAATTTTGCAGACGCTCATTCATGAGACGCCGCCGTCGCCGCAGGAGTTTCCGAAGGCGAAGGATATAAATTTTTTTAAAACGAATGTAAAACCCGAAGGCTGACGCGCGACGTCTAATCGTCGTCGTTATAGGATGAAAAGTAGCGGCTCTCTTCCTCTATTTTTTTTTTTCTTATCGACGAGCGCTTTTTACGCTTTTTACTTTCCTTGATTTCTTTGCGGTGGCGCGCGCGCGCGCGCGCTCGAGCGCCTGCTACTGTAAAAAGCTGCCAATTACAATTAGTGCGCTTTTCTCTCTCTCTCTCTCTCTTTCTCGGGACACGAGACTTTTTCTGCAGCTTATTTTCGCTTTGTTTCATCGACATCACGGAGTATTCCTACTTTTTTTTTCCTCAAATTTTTCTCCTGCGACAATTAATCAAGAGTTATAAGCACACGCATAAATCTCGGGCTCAAGTTCCTATCTCCCGGTGTCTGTGTGTGTCGCAACTTTTCTAATAATCTTTTAAGTATCGCATGCTTTTCGCCATCTCTCGACGTAAAACTGGAGCAAACTGGCTCACCCGCGCAGCAAAAAAACCAATAAGTCGAATATGTAACGATCCCGCACTGTGTATTATATAGAAAAAGTTCGAATTTTCAATTAGGCACATCTCGATAATTATCAGTCCAGCCTATCTTTTCGTTTTTCACCTATTCATCCGCAGTCTGAATGTATATAGGTATACAAACTTGCTGCAAGCGTGTCTTTTTCACGCTCACGTGAGATTCCGTGCCAGTCCATTCAAATGACGGCCGGCTTATCAATTATTCATCGGCTATCGCGTCAAGGCCGCCAGTAGCGAACGACACGGTTGTATATACATATAGCTATACACGATTCGTATGAGCCGAGCGGTCGATTTATTTTCGGATGTCTATAATCGATGAACGATATGCTTTCTTTCATTATAGCAGAAAGACCGATCGATTCTTTGGCTTATTTGTTTTGTGCATATACACGTTGTGTGAATTTTGATGTATAGTTTTATATACCGGTTACAGGACCGTCTGGCTTTTGAATTACAGCGCGATAAATTCTTGCTTTTTATGCGGGAAAAAATAATGGTTGGAGATAAATTTCGATTCATCCGGAACGCAAAGATCTATATAGACGATTCTGCTGCGAAGTATGAGAAAAAAAGACGTTTGTACAGGTGTGTCGGAAAGCTGCGGGTGTACGTCAGCTGGTGTAAAAAATATGTCGGACATGAATTAGAAAAAATTTGATATTAAAAGATCGATTAATCTGAAACACGTACAGACACGCGAGTGTCAATAGCAAATTGCCCAAGAGTGTCGTAATTTTTACAAACAAACAAAAAGCTCGTTGTCGTTGTAAAAAAGAGTCTGGAAATCACTCTGCACATATCGTCGAAGAAAAAATTAATTCGATCCAATCAATACCCACAGCACACGAATTAATATCAATTAAAAAATCAACGTTATTACTATATAGCATGAAACAATAATCCATTTCCGCGTACGACCGCGATACGCGATCTGCATTTTTCCAACGAAATTTTAATCCCCGATTGATTGCAAAAGTATAAAAAAGGAACCGCGAAATTCCGTATCGGTCAGTCGCGCGTTTCCAGCTGTGTAATGTTTTTCTGATCGATATCGCGCGGTCTCTATACCTACTATAAATCGAATCGGTAATTAATACCCGAAAATCATCAACTCGGAATATATAAAGTCGTTTTAATTGCACGAGATCAATACCGATCGAACAATGTGTATACCTATACACTGGGAAGTTGCTTTACGCACTATATAGCTCTGGTATTATGATTTATGTAATGCGTGTCTGTGTGTGTGTGTGCGTGTGTCTGCGTTATGACAGTCATGCGTATGTACACATATAATTTCGCGGAGAAACTTTTATGGAGCGACATTTAAGACGACGTAATTGATGGCGAGGCCGTAAAAGTGACAGCTTATTCGTCGCCCGCCAATGCGGGATTGTCTCTTGTTTCGCATACTTGTATAATTAAAAAAAAAAGAAAGAAAAAGGATAAATTGCGCGATGCTAATGTTCCGGCGCTTTTATGGCGCCGATAAAAATTAAAAAGTAATCTCCGGGAAATTAACGCGTACGTATTACGCGGTATATTCTCTGACGTCGTGATATGTCGTCTCTTCTTTTTTTTATTATAGGTATACGCGCCCTACTGGTAAATATCGAAATTTTCGATTGCCTCATACCTGTATAATTTGTATAATTGAAAAATTTGGTGATAAAAGGTTTATATTGTATCAGATGAAGAAAATAGTGAAGCAAAATCAGCGACGGCTTTTATCAGATGCTTGAAAAATTCCGCTTAAAGCCGCTCTGTTCTGGTATAAGTACATACATAAAAATCGAGTCTTGAATCCGTAAATAACGCGCGCGCGGTTTCAATGTCAATGGCAACAAAACAGCTTATTTTTGTGAAAAGTGCGTTCAAACCGAGAAATTTTCCTAACTGAAGAAAAAAAGTCAACGACATCATAGTATGTCCGGTTCTCAACAGCACATCTCTCGCGTCTAATGACGCAAGCGAGGTATATTACATATAATATGCAGAAGACGACGTGACGTCATGAGATCGACAGTGGAAGGACTAGTCTGGGACTTCCCGTGAGAAGGAACTTTCCTCCAAGGATTCTCCGATGTGTTTTATAAAAATATATGTGTAGACTCTGGCAGACCTTTCTTGCTATGGAATGTGTATACATCAGCTGTTGGTATTTAACTGCTGTGCTCAACGTGATTTTTTGGGAATCGATACTTTTCTCATTATTGCCGGTGTGTCTTTCATTATCTTAATGAAGAAGAATCGGGCTTTGCCTTTCCCTCCAGGTTCTTTTAATTTAATCTCACTCGGTTATTTTAAAAGGATTACTTTCGAAGCGAGCAATGGCTTTTAATTTCCGTGTACACGAACTTTTTTTTTATTGACTCTTATCTTCTCGTTATGTATATACCTACGCTGGCTTAGTTCATTCAAACACCATTATAGAATCCTGATGAGTGAATTAACAGCAGTTCGAAGTAATTTATCGTAAATTACCCCGATAAATTATGAGTCTCGTATACGCTCAAACATATATATATATACACGTCAACGCATATATTCGCGCGAAACGCATATCGGAATAGATTCCGGGCGAAAAGCAGGTCAATCGGCCTTTGCTGATTCCGTGATTTCACGTATGGATAGGTTTGATGCATTAGAGCCATGTATATAGAGTATATTGCGATTCATTGAATTTAAAATGTGCGTATACCCATTTATATGTAAAAGACGAGTTATTCGATTTTCGATATAACAAGAATCTCCTATACCTCTCAACTCCGACAATGAATTCAAACTTTTGAAAAAAGAAAAAACGTAATGTCCAAAAAAAAAAAAGCGACCGAGACCTGCATATCACTCAAGACTTTCATTCCGTCGCGACGACGACGACGACGAGGGATGAGAAACGAGGCCGCGTCTAGAGGCAAAAAGAAAGGAGGCTCGTCGCGGAGATTGGACCGTCGGGCTGTTTGTTCGGTACACAGAGTTGCTCTCTCCCCGTCTTTTTTTCCCTCGCCAAAAGAGTCCGGCTTTGTTTTCCTCCACGCTTTCAAGGACACTCTTTTTATTTCGCTTTCCTCTCCATATTTAACCTCACCCCCCCACACACACAGTTACTTCTAGTAGTTTGTATATGATAAATGTGGATGTCTGTGTAGAGGCGCGGATGTAATTTTTTTTTTTTTTTCGTGGCCTCTGGCTTTGTCTTCTCTCGTGTGGCCTCAGTATCAGCCTTTGAAGTGAGTTACTCTGAGGTCGATGAGAATTTTGCTTTTTTTTTGTCTTGGGCGATGGTCTCTTTGGTTTATTTTTTTGAGAGAGAAATCACGAGGAGTTTCTTTTGGCACGAAGAAGAGTCTGTTGATGAGAGGAGCGAGGAAAGTGGATGTTGAGTGCTTTTTCAGGATTCTTTGGGGGTGTTGCAGTTGTTTTCGGTTATGTAGCTGATGATGAGGATTGACGGCTGGAGGATATCGAGGGGGTCAGCGAACCTTCGATGATGTGTACCGTAATTAGTGGTTAATCGAAGTATCTCTTTCGAACAAACATATATAAACTGAGCTTAACGTTGCTCGAGAAACTTTCTACTCAGTAAGTCCGACGATTCGGTCTGTTACTACACTCAGACTACTCGTATTATTGAATTAGTTCCCAAGAAACATCCCCGAAACCAAACTCACCGTATTGTGTGTTATAGGTATAGACGCGACACAACTCCAGTCATAACAACAAACAAAAGATTCCACTTGCCTAATTCCCTGCTAAAAATTTACGACTCTCCCTGACTCATTTTCCGCAAAAATTTCCAGACACAGTAGCAGCCGTCACTGCACTCGGCCAGATAACAGGACCAGCAAAGTGCACATAGCTCGTATCACTTGGGACGCAGCAGTTTATTAATTCTCTCTCGTTATCAATTCGCAGCGCGTCGAGTCCAAGTTTTAATTGAGCTATTATATACACCGTATCGAAATTTAGGGGTTGTTCATTCCTCGAAACATAACCGTAGAAAAAAGGACACATTTAAAATCCGATCGATCTCGATCTAGCGCAATCAAACAAGCAGCAGTATAAGCAGCGCCTTATTATATACTCTCGTCGGTTCTAAAAGCCATCGAAAAAAGGAACTATTCATCGCTACAAAGCTTCTCCCTCGAGAGAATCAAAGGAGAGGAAGAGGAGAAAAAGAAGAAAACAGCAGCGGTTGGTGAGATGAAAGAGCGTACGGCAAAGCCCGCGAGCGCAAGCTCGATCGATCGGCCGACCTTCCGCGTCACTTAAACTGAACTGCGCGCGCGAGAGAGTGAGAGAGAACGAATTAACGCAAGCGTAAGTTCTCGGCTGTAATGTAACTTTCTGGCTTTTCATTTGCTTGAGAGTAGGAGCTCACTGACTGGACGAACGTATAATAATTATAATATAAAGTCGTGTGTGGAGCAGCTGAAAAATATATGATCCATATTTTCCCCCGCTGTACATGATTTCTTAATATCCGGCGTGTCGCTTTTCCCGATACTTCGCAGGAAGTAAATAGCTCCGCGTTTAATAACATCCAGACGTACCGCGTCTCGTGTATAAAAACGTCAGAAGTATAGTAGTTACGAGCCATCCACCCGAAAAAGAAACTATCCCATTTCGTCGTTCCATTTGTACAAAAAAGAAAGAAAGAAACTCGAACCTGTCACACCTCGTGTGCGAATATAGCTTCAGTCTACTCCGCTGGGGGCAAATAGCAGCGAAATTCCGATTCAGCAGTAGTGTGTTCACGCGTTCTCTCAGTACTGTATGGAGAAATGCATAATGCATGTAGTTCAGGACTTTGTGCGCGGCCCGGAAGCTTATACGAGTGAAAATATATTCGATTGCTATACTGCTCCGAGTATATGTATGTATGTACCTAAGAATATTGGCTCGGCGTGCTTTGGAAAGATTCTCGCTTCACGTATATAGCAGCTGTTGCTTTTTGTCTCTGTGTCTCGCAGCTTCTCTAGTATACTTTTTATTTTCAAAACTGGGACGTGTGCGCAGTGTGTGTATAAATATTTGAAAAAGTATCCCCGGGGTGTTTGGAACGAGAAAAATGGCAAAATTAAAATCAGTATTATAGGCACTCATAAATAAACACAAAAAACTGCATGAGATTAATTGCAGCTTGTGTGATATACGCATCGTCATCGATCCAACTTTTAATCGAGAGACTCTCTCATTATTGAATCCCAGTGAAAGAAAGTTCAAAGAATTCCTTCTCGCCGCACGACAAACGAACTGCGCCTCGTCGACTGCAACGGGAGAGAAACTACTATATATAAGTGTCGTAACCGTCGGCGATCGTTGGGCGCTATATATTATATAGAAGGAAAGTAGAAGTTTAAAAAGCCACTTACTCCTTCTCGGCAAGTTAAGTAATTAACTCGTCGGTTTTCGAGAGGTTCTCGCGGATAGCAGTAGAGAGAGAATAGCTTTTTACGAGCCAATAATATTCAAGATTGCGCGGCGGATTGAATAATTATACCAAAGTGCGGGTACTATACCCTTCCTAAATATAATCTCCAGACGCATCTCGGCCAATAAAGCAAAAGCAAGTGTCCTTATAAACACACTTATCCAACTTAGAAAACAACTACTCACAGGACGATCGTCTCAATATAAAGTATACGTGTGTACGTCTGGCATGTGTCTGTATAAATAAAGCGGCTCGATCGATCACTAGCGCCAATTGATGTTCTCCCCTATAAGAAAGGAGATTTGTCGCGCTCGCGCGTGCCTGATGTGTCGAGGGAGATCACCGGCCATATACGACGTTTAATGAGCGCAAATTGACGGGATCGCGTCGAAATGCGAATTGAGAGAGAGAGAGTCGAATATATCCGATTGCGTTCGTTGACGCTCGTTGTACTGGGCTGTATATGTATACTGCTGGATATTATGGGTGTGCAGTTTTTTATATTTTTTTTTGGGGATCGCTGCCGAGTTATTGGAAGAAATTAAAGGCGAATAACTAGAAATTCTAGAAAAGCTTGTCAACTTTTTAGCTTGTCAACTAAAATACTCTCCTCGACACACAGTGAAACTCGCAAACACAGCGGTTTACGAGGCAAAAACAACGTTTGCCAAACGAGAGCGAGTCTCGTCCAGCCATTAGACGAGGAAAAGTTTGCAAAACGCCCGTTAAAAATTTAACAGTCTCCACATAAGAGAGCCGAACGCGTAATTGGCATTAAAACTTTCCGGGGCATAATCGCGTTCGCGGGGGAGTATATTATACCATGCGAGTTGTTCCAAAGGAGCTTTCGGTTTATCTAATTTTAAAGTTTGCGGCTCTGCTTTGCACTAGGTCAAGGGAGAGAGTTACGCGTGAGTATATAGCTATATACTTCTTTCCCAGACTCAGCTCCTCCGCTGCAGCCGATCGAGGAAAATAGTGGCTAAGTAGATAAGTTCCGGGATGGCTCGGACTCCTGCTGCAGCAGTCCGAGATTTAGGGGCTGTAAAATTCGAGCTATCGGAAACTGGTGATTTAAACTTGCTATGTTTTTGCTGGTGAAAAATTGTCTTTATCTCAAAGTAAAATCAAAACAATCGAAGCGGAACGAAAACAAAGTTTAACGAAATACCGAGAATGAAAGTTGAATGTAGTTAGTATAGCAGAGCTCGTTAAAATCTACGTTTTGAAAAATTCATCAATTTTCCTCGACTGTTTAATTAATCCCAAAGTATATACAATAGCTCTCTAGGAAAATGAAAACTTTTGCTGCGCATACCTCCGTAAAAGCGAGTCCACCCTAAAAGCAGCTTACTCCAGGACAACTATAGCAAAAGTTCGCAAGCTCTAGCCGAAATAATTCGAGCCATTACGCAAGAGCTTGCGCGTCAGAGCTTTACGCGGTAGAGAGCGACGGGTTCCGGGTAACCCGAGCGAGCTTTAGGTGATGTGCGCGCGCGCGGATTGGGATTAATTTCCAGGCAATTTGTATTGTCGCGTATAGCCGTCGTCGCCGCGTTAAATCACGCGTTTCAATTAGTCGACACGCGGCCCCGAAGCTTTTAAAATTGTGTATAGGTGAGAGGATGTGATGCGCCTGGATTCTTTTTTTAAATTCACGAAAGCTTCGCGCCTTTTGTCGTGACTGGTGTTATGCTTCATTATTGGAAAGGGTAATAAAACGGTGATGATGGAGAGACTTTCTGCGAAATAGTTTAATTTACGTGCAAAAATCGATCGATATATATCTATACCAGTCGGTTTTATTATACGAAAAATATCTCGAGCGAATTAACCGCGAGCGTGATATGCACACGCGGAAAAAAGACAAAAAAAAGCAATCTGCGCTCGTCCTCGCTTATAATTGCTTATGAATAAATTTGTAAACATTATAAAGGAAGCCGCGTTCGATCTGTCAACTCGCTGCTCTGTGATAGTGTAATGGGATAGCGTAGCTGTCTCTGTTGGAATGAATGACTTCATAAGGCAAAAATGTATCGACTGTTCGAGAGAAAGAAAGAAAGGATGTTTATAGAAACCGATACTGTATGAGTGTGTGTGTATGTATGGCTATCGTTAAAGAGTCGAATATGGGTAGATCGCCATGAGGCTCTCATTCTCTCTGCGACAGCCCGAGTGGTTAGATGGTACTTCCTTGTGCAGTGAATAAAGAAAGAATGAAGTTTATATTCATTGACTCATTTAATTATAAAATATATCCCATATTCCAATAGGTTATGGGACCAGGTTACGTTTGAACTGCGTTTTGTGAAGTTTATTATAATTTTATAAAGTGACTATTATAATTTAAGTGCGAGAATGGAGGATTCTAAAATCAAGAGAAACATTAAACCGTTTAGACATATTTTTTGGATCGAAAAACAATCGTACGAGATAACTTAATTTTTTCATTCGACAGCATCAGAAATTGACGAATTATCTATGCAATATTACCGATGAAAATAAATTTAATACAAGCATTAGCAGCGGCAATGATGTTCGAGAGACTCCGCGGCGAATTTACGAGAGCGAATAAAAGTCAGCTCCATGCAGATAACAAGAGCAACGATTACACTGGAAATTTGGCTTTCCGCAGCTGTCGTTACATATAGCACACATAATACAGCGAACTTTTAATTGCTCCGCTTCATTGGATTTTATTATGCACTCGGACATTTTCATGCGGACGACGAAACTCGCGCAGAAAGTCGAATTGCTTTGTGAGTGTATGAGGGAAATTGATTGTAGATGTACGTATGTAACTATATTTTGAAATCTTCGACGAACTGATGTAGCTCCTAATATGCGTAACTCAATTACGAGAGAGTTCATATATATTCATCGGGAAAGTTTTCTGTTTAAAATTCATTTGCGCGAGAGATAGCCGTCGTTAAAATGCAAAATACGCGTGTAATTACGAAACTTTTTGCAAGGTCTATATATTTCTACTCGCGAATTTTCCGACGAGTACCGGGTCAATGATTTTTCTTCGTTATCGCTAAGTTTTATCTGCTCCTCCGCTAGAATTCGCTCAGTTTTATCTATATACGGGATTCATTATTAGGTATATATTACTCTATGTGAAATATACTATCAGCCCTAAAAATCAATCAACGCATTTACCTATACAAACACATCCCACATCTCAAATATGCAGAGCTATAAATCAGTCTCGGATTTTTAGCCCTACTTTTCTAAAATCCCCCATCACCTACGTCACACTCGCGCGAGGTCGTTGTCTTTCTCGCGTCACTTGGCTGCATCAAATCCTCGTTTATTTATATACGATAAGACGCAGTGCAAACAACGTGTAATTACGGCACGTCGTCAGTACGTCGTTAGATAATTAGACGCAAGACACCGAGGTATATCGTCGCTCTGATGCAGTAGTATAAGCCCTTGACGGCGATTGCGGACTACTGGAATGGAAGACTCGAGAAAATAATTATCGGATAGCTCTCGGCTTTCGCTCATTTTTCTCCGCCTTTTCTTGTTTCTCTTTCTCCCTCCGCTTTCTGGATTTCTATGCCGAGCTTTGCAATTTGCTTGAAAGGTGAGAGACTGTTATTTGCGTGAATGATTTTTTCATTCAATTTGAGTGAAAAATTATGGCTACAAATAATATCGACCCCTTACGTAAGGGACTTTATCATATGTATGCTGCAGACGAGAAAAGGAATATTATGCACGTGTCGGTCGAGATTAGATAAAAAAAATATTCCCATTTCGTATACACGAGTGTCGGTATTCCCAAACAGTAGTTCGGTTTCGCCAAACTTTGCTCTCTATCTCCCACCCACGCAGATTCTAATCTGCATATATACACAGCCAACTCGAAAACTTCGTACCCGAGAGCGATAAGAAGAGAGTATATAGTGATTTCGCGGGGTTTTTCTAATTTCACGTCGATGAATAATTCGAAGGACTACATGACATTCGCACTCGTCGTCGAAACAATATTTGTTATCGGCAAACAATTAGACCGTCATCGTTATAATATATACACGCATACACGAGAGCGATATGAATATAACGAGATCGTGATAATTCTGTCATTGTTGTGCGGCTATAGTTTACGTTCTTGGCCTGCAATTTTCATACAGGGGTCCATGAAAATGATTTAAAGCTCGTTTATCTCCCTTCGTCCGTCCAGTACACGCGCATTGTGCACTTGACGGTCGCTCATTATTACAGAATTTAATCGTTGGATTGAATTTCAATAATTTTTTTTTATTTTCTAAAAAAACAAACTTTAAGACTCATACACGATCGTTCGGATTCTCAGATGTCAAGCGAAACCGAATCATCCTCGCGATAAAACGCGTTTATCATCCCTATACACACACACACTTAATATATCTCGAACATTCCGGATCCTACCTGCAGCAGCTTCTCAGTGTCCCTCGATGTAGATCCAATCCACTCGATTAAAAAAAAAAAATCAACAGCAGCAGCAGGAGAAAAAGTAGCAGTTATTAATTTTCTATATATCCCCGGAAGCACTATATATACAAGCCTCAGGATGCCAGTTGTCGGAGCGGCATCTCGACGGAGTATTAGGCGCGACGGTACACACTTTGCTCACCGCCGACTAACCTTGCACTAACTGCGCGCCGTTTGCTCTGGCTATCTCGGACTACAGCTTTTTCGCCGGAGCGCCGCTATGGCGATCATCGATGTGTGTCTACGCCTTTGCAACATATGCGTATAGAGAGAGAGAGAGACTGGCTGGAGGGCACGCGACGATGTATATCGGCCTTGGTAACCTTTGATGTGTGCATCAGGCTTTTGTTCTCCGGACTGGCAGCTTTTTTACGCGGTTTCTCGGATACAAGGGATGAAATGTTTTTTTTTTCAAACATTCTAGAGTAAATATTCACGTCAGAGGTATCCAAAATGTGCGGGCGACGTTTACACACGAAATTACGACCCGCATCTTATGAGCGACCGGAAAGTCGTGGATTACAGCCATCAAGTGACCGCACCGAATCTTCAGTCTCAAGCAAGGCCTGAGACTGAATGTATACGCATGTATATAAAGGGTCTGTAGGTGACACGCAGGCCTAGTGGCCCCGTTGATGCTCTTGTCCCATTGTGATGCTCGCTCGCTTGCGCGCGAAGATGGCGAGGCAACGTAATGAAACTAACTGGCCCGTTCGCTATATATACTCGGCCGCTGCAACAATTAAGCCGACGGTGCTCGACGTAATGCTTAGTAGCCTGATGCAGGTTCTCCTGATGCTCTACTGTCTCTTCGTGTATACCTTGACATATCGCGAGGAACTGCAGCGGCGGAGGACGAGGTGCTGGAGAAAGTCGTATGAATTTATGCTTATCTTACTTATATTTTTATCAAAGCGATGCTGGACATTCTACGCACCCTTATACAAGCTCTAGAATAATAAAAATATCATTTCTTTCTATTCACAACGTGCTTCACAGTACATATACTGCCGTAACTCGATAATAATTTCTCGAATACGACGCTAAAAATTTTACTCCGCATAATAAGACCTACCGCTATATATATATATATTTTCCCTTTCAGAACTTTCGAGCGATTGTTGAAGCATTCGCATTTCGCAGCACGAATTGTGGAAGTTGCAAGAGCTGCAAATAAGAAACTTCTTCGAGGTTTTAAACTTTTCTATAATACCGACGACAACACAGCCGCGCTTCATTAGACAATCCGCGAAAACACAGAGAGCACACAATTTACTTTGCAAAGCTCGCGCGCAGCTTCCATCATCGATCGACTCGAAGAAGCATATATCCGCTCGATATATAGTCGAATAACATCTTTTGAGGCCGAGTATATAGCGTCATCAGCGTCAACGGACCGGATCCAAACCGATCGATCGTATACATACCACATTGCACAGAAGGAGAGAGAGAGATGAGGCACCGCAAGTAGTCGCGCTGCGGTTTGCTGAGACTATACGCGGCTCCGAGAACGCGACCGACGAGAGAATGGACCGAGTGGATATATATACGTAGTTTCGATCGATTCAAAATTTCGGAGGGATGTAACGATTCAGAGCTGTTATTTTTTATAATAATAATGATGATGATGAAAACTACCCTCTATACATCGCTTCCGCATCTCAGCCTCCATCGAAGTAAAAATCTACATCCATATTTCATGCCTCAATAATAATAAACAGTCGAAATACCTCCGTATTTTTCCGACATTCATTTCACATACACAAATACACCTCTATATGCATCGCGCGACGACCTTCAAGCGCACCGAACACGAGAAATCAATTCCTCCCCATCAAGTCTGCCTACGTACACGCGTCGACGGTTATGCCAGATGCTTCTTTTTGTCGAACTTTTTACTGCGGGAGATATTTTTTTTCACTTTTATTTATATATACACGTGCATTTATAGAAACAGCTGAGCTTCAAATCGCTCTCCTGTATAGGGTTTCTTCTCTCGCTGAAATATTACACTGTGGATGAAAAATCACCGAGGCGATTCTTTCTTTGATTGTAAAAATTGTTGGTCCTTGAAATGAAAAAGAAATGGCTACATACATCTGCAGGAGCTCGTGAAATTCCGCGGACTTGATTTTTCCCAAGTGGAGCGAGAGACATACCTATTATATTGATCGAAAGTCGATAATTGTCAGTGTATCGAGGATTGATTTTTTTTTCAAAAGAAACCCATATGATATT